>PNEQ01007914.1:29107-68876 GCA_003012365.1 Medauroidea extradentata
TGTATATATATATATATATATATATATATATATATATATATATATATATATATATATATATATATATATATATATATATATACATATATATATATATATGTGCGTGTATGAATGTACGTACGTATGTATGTAGACGGAGGTATTTCTGGGGTACAAACAGATTCTATAAAACACATATTAAAGTATTACAGGGGCAGAACAAAAGTACGGCTACTCCTCTCTTATAGCTGATGAAAGGGGTACTGTAAATATCACATGGTTACAAGCACAAAAGAAACCCTAACGTTTCCTGAATCTGAACTCCTGTAAAAAAAATGACTAGGCAGCACTTCACACTTAGTCTAGAATTAATTTAATTAGAGGTCAGGTAACTATCATACCTGTCATGCGAAATCTGTTAGAACTCTAACACCATTTATTAAACAAAGCAACCTGTGAAATTAACACAGATAATTTGAAAAATTAAAAAATAATGAATATAAAAGTATTTATTTAGGTTAATTGGTTCAAACATTGCTAAGTTTCGTCATTACAAGTTATTATGGACTAGAAAATCCCTTATACAACTCCTTCACGAAAAAATACATTATCGCCGTAATCTTCGAATTAATATTTATGATTCACGTGTAAATGTGTTGGTTTTCAGGCTGAGTTTAGCATTTTTATTAAAAATTAATTTGCGACTTTCTCCCGAGTAGCAAAACACCACTTATTTTACGTTAGTTATTTAGAACTGTCTGACTTAATAATCATAAACAAATCACCATTGCTTATTTCTTACTCATCTACGGGTGGTACATTTACGGGTCTTATTGGTGTCAATCCTCTACACAACAGTCAAGACAGGCAAAAATTTCCCATTCGTCACTACATCTTAACACGCAGAGATGTTCCCGTCAAGCCCCTCGTCCCGTTGACACATCTCAACCGGTCTGCAGTTCCCATACAACTTCCCAAAATAGCCTCAGGTAACACCCTAGTTCATAGGTCAGCAAAAATCCGGCCAGTAACCTTGGTGTGGCCAAAAATTAGGCACTCTATTTCCCAACCAACGGCTCTCGTTGCCCGACGAAAAATTGTTCATCAAGCCAGAAGAGGCTATCAGGCCACTTCCCAAATGTAGTCAGCGAGCCTTGCACACAGCCAAACAATAACCTCACCACGCTTCCCCACGACAGAGTCAAAGTGCACAACAACTTCCAACTACACTACCAAAAGTATTTTAAAAATTTACTAACGCAATTATACACACACACACACACACACACACATATATATATATATATATATATATATATATATATATATATATATATATATATATATATACACACACACACACACACACACAAATATACACACGTAACATAATGTGTGAGACTTAAAACTGCTACAAATTATCGCCATTGTATAATAATACACAGTGGAAAATATCTAATTTCTATTTTTAAAGGATTACTGAAAGTGTGTGTGTGTGTGTGTGTGTGTATATATATATAGTGATAAAAGGAAGGATTAACATTTTTGGAGCATTCAAATTTCACACATTCTACGAAACTGATACTTTATATCACCACTAGATAGAACTAGCATCATACTAGTTACATAACTTTCTGTAATTTGTAAAAAATACGTTACAACAGAATACTGTATAGCTTGTCGGCATTCCTCTGTAAATTAATTTACTGTAGTGCGAAGCATTGTGTGCAGGCAAAGTAAAAGATTTAAAAAAAATGTATAATTTTATGTTTGCATGTAGTTAGTTAAATGGTGCAGGAAACTTTAATTAGTAGATATAAAACATTTTTAAATTGCTAACTTTTCCCAGCGTGTCTTACAATGCTTAGTTTTGTATTTTTCCCCCCACAAAAATTTTTGGTTACGTGTTCTGCCCCTGTCTCAATTTCCTCCCTCCTTCCTCTACCCAATCAAGTGTGTGTATGTGTGTATGTATGTGTATATGTATATATACACAGTGGCGGTGCGTAAGGCCGTGCTCTCGTGCTGTAGCACTGAGTAAACTTTTACAAAGTTATTGTGTACTTAATTTTATTAAATTTCAGGTAATGTGACACAATGTATACTTCTAACCTTTCTTTATAATAGATCGACTGTTTTGCGCTAAGTTTTATAGGCGGACGGAATTTTCTCAAGTAATTTCGCTCATGTAAGCCGCCCTTTTCTGCAGTAGAATCTATGTTATTAGTCTTTGACCCAATGGATACATTACCGACGCTTTATGATGGGATAATTTGGTAAGTCGAATTTTACTATATTGATTAATTTTTGTGAAAATTCTGTGTTGCTTGACGGTGAGTGGAAAATTATTTTAGGTTTGTGTATGTGTTGATTTTCGAGTGGACAAGCACATGAAACGTCTAGTTTTCGTAATTGAAGGAGTTATTAAGTTACTGTTTTTCGGAATAGTTATTTAATCGTATCAAAATGATACGCCGATGCGGGTCTGAAGATATACGTAGGCCTACTTCGCGTGTGTTAAAAAATCGCGTCTGCATTTAGACAAGCTGAACTCTAATGTTGTCTTAAGAAGTCTCACATGCGATATTGCTGGCATTTTATCTACGAGTCGGGTTCACATTAATCGTGAGGAAACACAGAGGGAACACAGAAAGAACAAATGTATAGAAACTGAGATTGTAGGATACTAATTTGCCGTTAGTGGTATTCATTGCTTGTGTATTTAACGAGTACCTATACATTGTAGATAACATCTTTAGGTTGAAAGTTTTTCACAACACACTTTATTGGCTACATTACTGCTTGCCATGAAACGCAGAGCAATTTCTCAATACATGTAAAGCAAAAGTTCTATACCTTTGAGTTAAACATATGATTATTAGCAGTGAAAGAAAGTATAGCGATTTAGCGGGGAAGGGGGTGAAGGACATTATATTCACAGCACTGAGCTCAAAACATTGACCGGCCGCCACTGATACATATATATCATTGGCGTACCCAGGGGGGTTTGGGGGTTGAACCCCCCCCCCCATCAATTTTTAATTATTAAGGTGTTGTTTAAGGTGTGGTTTAAGGTGTTGTTCAAAAATTCAATTTTTACCACACCAGAACTTTAAAAAAATTAAACCATTGGTTGTATGCGTGATTTGATATAGCAATCTTCCATTTTCACGAATCAAGACATCTTGCGTAGAGCGTGTGGATAGATCAGAGAATCGATACTTCTCCTCCTACTACTAGTTTTTAGTTTCACCATCGCCGGGTAGGTAGCGTTAGTATTCAGACTTGCACTTGAGCTTACTGTTTAGTGTTTACTGCTCGGACACAGCTTGGTATTGTTTCTGTGTTGTGTATGGTGTACCTGAATATTTTCCTCATAAAGAGGGGACTACGGGCTAGGTAAGTTTATACTTTTTCTAAATATTTTAAAAGTAGATTGTATACCACACCGTGCTTAATGAAGTAACGAAACAAGCAGTCAGCAACCATGTTGATTTGCTGTGTAATGTGACACAATCGACGTTTTTAAACCGTTGTAAAAAGTTGCGAGGCACCGCAATAGAGTTGAATCCATTTCAACCTATGTTAAGTTAGCAAAACATTTTATTGGCGTTGTTAATGTTTACTCGTCTATTTACGAGCATGTTGTAAAACAGTCAGAACATATGTTAAACATATGCAACAGTCAGTGGGACATCGGACTTTTCATCGGAAGAAACAATTTAGACGATTTATTCAAAGATTATCTCTTGAAGTGTCCATGGACTCCTCTTAAAGACTACTGCTTCCCTGTGCAAACCAAACGAAATTTGCGTTTTCAAATCTTACGGTTTTCTAAGTTTCCTTGGTTGACATACACACAGCATTTACAAGGAGCAGTTTGTCGACATTGTGTTTTATTCGCCCAAGAAGCAGCAGGGAAAGGAAGTCACCAGCAACTCGGATACCTTGTGACAAAAGCATTCACAAATTGAGAAAAAGCACTGGAGTGTTTTTCAGATCATACAAACACTTTTTAAAAAAGTAGTTTATTTGCGGAAAACTTCCTGAGAGTAGCACAAGGGCAACAGCAGCCGATACTAAATCAACTCAGCAATGAGCGTGCCGGACAAGACGAAGAAAACAGAGGAATTCTTGGTTCCATTGTTGAAACAATAATTCTATGAGGAAGGCAAGATCTGGCTCTTAGAGGTAAGCATGATGCAGGAAATGTTATGACACAAGCCACAGAGATCAACGATGGACATTTCAGATCCCTTCTAAGATTCCGCGTAAATGCAGAGGATTCTATATTGGAAAAACATATTGAAAGTGGTGCAAAAAATTCAAGTTATACGAGCCCAAAAATTAAAAATCAAATCATTGATATTTGTGGTGATATTATTCAAGAGGAAAATGTTCGCAAAGTAAACAAAGCCAAGCTTAAAATATGCCAGGAGTCTATAAAAAACAATATTTCAGTTACATACTTACATATGTAAGAGAACTAAAAACAAAGAAATATACATACAATATACATCAAAAGTGCGTTCAGTACATTGTGATGTATGGTCAATTGTGTAAGTATGTATCAATTATATTCATGTATGAATTTACTTATCCTGTGATAGGTATTAAAATTAGTTAAATTTCGAAAAGGCTTGGGTTTTGTATAGCTTTTAACTTTCTGCTTACCGGTATGTATAAGTTAACTGTATTGACATTAATTGTGATTATTTTATATAAAATAGTAAAATACTTTGCATATATTCTTTTCAATTACGTGTAAAAATCTACACAATTCACAAAATGTTCTAAATTAATTACTAATAATACTGTAGGACCACAAACTTTTGATGTAAAAATGCTTGTAGTCGAAAAAATTTATGTGAATTAATTAAACTCTTTAGTAAAAAAATCTTATAAAAATATTGAAATTTCTACCAGCCTTATATTTATTGTTTCGAAACGAAAACTGCTTAAATGGCACCATTTTGCAACTATAAATCCAAATTTGTCCGGGGGAGGACCCCCGGACCCCCGCCTTATTATGAGGTTACCAGAGTATATATACCTTTGGCTAAACACCTCCTCCCCCCCCCCAACCCGAAAAATATTTCTGGGTGCGCACATATTATATATATATATATATATATATATATATATATATATATATATATATATACAGTAACAAGTATGCTGTCCTGGATGCAGCCAGGTTCGATTGGGTTGGAGGGCTTAGATAATTAAATTAATTATAAAAATTAAAATTCTTAATTTATTACAATCTCTATAAACACTCTATATTAAGTATAAAACATTCGGGGTCAACCCTTTTCAAATAAACACTTACAGATATTATATACAGGTAATCTCCCTACGAGCGTAATTTACTACTCTAGTGTATAATTAATAACGTCTCTCTGTCTTAAATCAGTCCTCCGAACACATAAGTTTCTATCTAGAAATGTCTCACGATGCACAACTACAGTTCAACTGTTCGTCCATTCTCGCCCTTACTCACGCCACTCGAAGAGTGTCACCGTCGTCCACACCTCCTTAGCTACTCCTCGATCTGCTGGTCCCGCCTCGTCCCTCGCTGCCAGGTCCATCGCGAACACTCGCCAGATAAACACCGCAATCACTCTGACTCTGCTCGCAGTGGGCCGGTATTTATAGTCGCCCGCGACGAAGCCCAGAAATTTTCGCAGAGATTGCCGACCATACTGCTCGATGTAAGCTGATCGTTCTAGGTGTTGCGATAACATTTAGTAACGTCCGAGCTGAGTGCTTGTCCCGGATGACTGACAGGTGCCCGTCTATTCAGAAGGCTGTAATATAAAAGTGCCCGGCTATTTACAAGCGAGGAAAAATTGTGTTAAAGATGTTAAACGTGAATCCAAAGTAACCTCATACATTCCATATGTGGTCGGCTAGCGAAACTCAGCAGGTACCTCGGCACACTATTTGCGTGCCAGTGACTTGAGCATAACCTTCCCCTGGAAATCAAAGACTGATGATTCAGAATGCATGTCATTTAATTTCAAATTAGATAATGTTGATGACGTCAGCGTGAGGGTAAGAATATGGTATATGATTTCCAAGGGTTGGATACCAGGATTACTTAGAATGAAAAATAAGCGACTTAAAATTAAGGACAATGTCGCGAAAATGTGTAATGGATCAAATGATGCGTCGGGACCATACTTAATTACACTAGCGAACAGGCTAAGGTACCAGACTTAATCCCAAATTAAGTGCGTTTTCTGGCAGACATTTAAGCATGTGACTTCCAAGATGGATAGGAAATGGCGGCTGAGTTTGTGACGGAGTGTATAGTGCGACTAAAAGACTGGGCTCACCGGACTTCGGTTTCTTTGGTGCAGTACCCTGGGATGAAATCCACATCTCCCGATTCAGCGGATGGCCGACGTACGTACTGGCGAATGAGATCTGCAGGGATGAGACCTCGTTGAGCTCCAGCCCTTGGGTTCCTGACAGCAAATTCAGGGTCGGAAATTGGCCTGACATCTTCTTCAGCTCCGGCGATGTAGTGAAAATCTCCAATCGATTTATTTGTAACTGAAATATTCTCTTCTGTCGTTCTCAACCCAATGTCTTCGCGGCTCCACCAAATACGTGATATCTCAGTCTCAGTTCGAACGTATTCTCGTCCTTCTAATAAAAATTTTCTTCCCTTGTCGAAAAACGTTCCAATCAAAAACTTCAGTTTTTTTCTCGTTATTTCACCTCCGCCTCGTTATTACTCGTAGCACACCCAGCTTTGGAATCGATTCTGGCCCTTAACCTGGTCACAATTCTGATCAAATCATAAAACGCTACGTCTGAAGTAGTGAGAAACCTTATATAGTCATAAAAACAAAGCACAATGTTTATAAAAATTAATGGCTCGGTGTGTCTATGGCCAGAGATAAATACAAAAATGTATGCGAACTGGCCTGCAAACAACTACTAAAATGACTTAATACGATATCTGTAGTATAGATCGAATCCTATATTACAAGGCCAGTGACTTCAGCTAGGCCAACTGACCTGCGGGAATATGGGGGAGGAAGGACGCAGTGCTCTGCCTCGTCGCCGGGACTGTAGATAGTGAGCAAGGGAAGGGAGGTGGCGTGGCTCGTCAGATCACTCAGCCCAATGCCTTCGAGACTGCTGCCTCGTTAATATATATATACATACATATATATATATATATATATATATATATATATATATATATATATATATATATATATGCAGAAACCTTCACGGACGCACAAACAACTGTTTACCATTTTTTTTTTTTAACTAATTTTTGGTACCTTGCTCCAGCCGTCTACCCCATTTTGAAACCTCGCCTCTCTTCAATTTTTTTTTTGCCTAAACCTTCCCGGGCGTAACCACAACAACTCGCCAAGGTATTTCATCGCAAACGGATGGTTGGCATAGGAACACGTTGAAAACAAACAGACAGTAGTTTTAGATACTTGATATAGATTGTAAAGAGACTGATCCATTTAAAAGTATTACTATGTTGTATTTAATTTAGAAAATGTATAGAACTTGTGGCAAAACGCTGAAAACCATACAAAGGGAAGGGCATACCATTTTTAATGTTAAACGACATGCAATAAAGACTACTATTTTTTTAATGTTGATTTTAAAAGCGCTCAGTTGATCATTTACCACCCGTATATGTGTGTTGTATAGGTTGTACGGTGAGTGTAAACAAAGGCCTGCCTTCGCCACAACCACTACTGCTGGCGCCTGCCGGTTCCAAGGATGGCTTCGGCTTCGAGCTGCCTGTGCCACCTAACGATATTATAAGCTTCAAGGCGGGTGAGAGTGTGAAGCTCGCTTGTCCTGGGACCTCCAACTACCTGGTGGCTCTCGGCACTGGCAAGGTGGATGTCACAGCGACCTGTGTGTCGGGAACCACCTTCCTCATCTCGGGCGTCAAGCATGAGTTCTCCCAGCTCGCCTGCAAGTTAGTTATTATTACTCTATAATCCTTAACCAAAACATTTACTTTAACTATGGCAGTGATTTCAAGAGTCATGTGAAAATAACTATTAAATGAATGAAGATTCCGGATACTAGAAAAAAAAACTCTCATACACTACTTTCACTGGTCGTTTGACTATGTGATGGAAATCTGAAAACCACGGTGCAACCGTGACTATATGACATTGCAAATATACTAACTAAATTTGCATTACTTTTCAAGAGAGAAAACAGGACATTTTTCTTTCAAGTATATGTTTTCTCACACAGATATCAATTTATTTATATATATGCCGCATTGTATAAAAAAAACCACAGTAAAACAAAAAACAACAAAGGAAGGAAAGTTAGTAAGTTGTAGTCAACATACAGAAAACATACACATAATTCCTTAAAGGAATGTAGTCATATCCCAAAAGACGACATAGGGATAAAACGATTAAAAAACAACACAAAATTAATTCTCAAGTGGGCTAAAGTCGACTGGAGAAAGACGATACGAAAGCAACAAAAGATAGGCAAAATATAATAAAAACCAATAAAAATTAAGTGTATGAAAATGGCACCAAATGGATGAACGACGACGACAACACAAATAATGAGAGAAACGACTATATGTGTACACAGGCAAGACACAACACAGACAAAAAAGACGAATAAGTAGTAGCTTTTGCAAGACGTCAACAGATGCGACATTCGCCCGCTATGGATTATGTCCAAAAAAACTGTTCTATTTATAATAAGATCACGAACTAGATTGTACCACAAGTTTACTTATATATATATATATATATATATATATATATATATATATATATATATATATATACATACACACACATATATATATACTTAGAAGAAAATAACTGAAGGTAGACAGAGTGTAGGTAAATACGTGGATGGGGAAGGATAAGGGGGGAGATAAGAGAAGGGCTCCAAGTTCGATCTCTCTTCCTAAGTGAGAGAAACTCGACTTCTCGAATGAGATGTCGGAGTCAGTCGTCCGCCATGTTTCCACCCTCTGATTCTCCTTCCAGGCCCGGCTGGTCAGGACTGCCCTTGTTCCCGTGTTTAGAGCCTCCATTACTCTTCTCGCGCCTCCACTTCGATGTTATAGCAAATCCTTTTTGACTGGCTCTTAGATACGTCCATGGGAGGGATTTCCACTGCTTCGGTGGAAATTTTACAATTTACAATCAGTCCTAATTGTATCTCGATGTCTGCGAGTTTTACGGCGTGTTTACTGCTGCGTCATGATACAAGTTGTTGCCACTAAATTCTTGAAAAACATTCTTTGCCATATTCTTGTCTCGTCTGCCTCCTCTGCTTGTGAGGCAACCATTACAATATACAGCACATCTTCTACCGCTAACTAATCGAAAGGTTCCGGCGAGTCACATTTTATGTACGACGCTAGTATTACTCTTGTTTGTGGGTTGGGGAAGGGGGTGTGAAAATATCATTAGACCTATTGAAATGCTAACATCACTGGTTGGAGCCAGATGTCTTGGGCACTGTTGTCTGATGATGTGATATATGCTGTTCATGGTAAAATGGCCACTTTCGAAGATAGTCTTGTCAACGAGAATAATAAATAAAATTCTTTCATTATGTCCCCATAAGTTAATCGATCGTACGTTGCAATTTTTTCTTATACTGACATGAAAATGCAAACAAATATTGCAAGGCTTCGTAGGAGAAGTTTCGTGCCAAATTATTGTTAGTAAACACGGAAGTTTTTTGGTGACCATGCACAATTATTAGTGGTGACAACAAAATGTTTTCGTACTAAGCACAAAAATATTGTCAGGGTGAAGTTAATAAGATTCCAACGTAACAAATACATCATGCAACGATGCAGAAAATGTTACGACTTTTTCAAATAATTTTACTCGAGTTTATAACACAATACATACAATTGTTCTTATACCTGCCATGCATAAACCGCACTACTTTATTTGTAGCGCTCGCTGAGGTTTCACGAACTAATGGGGTCAATAAGGGTACCAGATATTTGCGTGAGATTCAAGATCTTCTTAGGCCGTGGAATACAGTTATGTGGTTGTTGGTTACAAATGTTTACTGCAATGATTAACGAGTTTAAGGTTTACTTGAACTAGCATTGCCTTGGTGTGCAATTAGTTAAAAAAACATAGCAACCATATTTTTAACGGAATACACACATTCTATTAATATGAATATCGTTAGGATTTAAGTTACTTTAGTTTTTGTAGAACGTAGTTCGTAAGTAACTATGAAGATAAGGTAAATCTAACACTATTTACAAGGCTTTTCGAGTACATGTAAGAGACATCTGTTATAGTTTTCATGAAATCCCAATACTGGAGATTGAAACCATACTCAGAAATAAAAGTTTTACTTGTTACATACATAGTCAGCTTGTTCTTACTGTCTTACTGCTGCATAGTTATCTACATTAAGAAAAGAAACTTCTTTAAAGTTTAGAATTTCTTCAAATAATTTAGCTAACGAAATTATTTCTTTAATTGTTTCATTTGCAGCAACAATATCTGCCTCTGTGGTTGATGTAGTTATAATTGCTTGGCTCTGACTTAACTATGGAAACACGCCACCAGCATGAGAATTATAGTCTATAAAATGCAGTCTATAAAATCTGCATCTCTGAAATATTCTATAGTTCCTCTTCTATTATCGCTCTTGTAGACTGTTCCAAGTATGGTAGGTCTTGCGATGTAAGGAAAAACCCCTTTAACGTGGGTCAGATCATTTGCAGATGGGTTTTCAAGAGATATTGATAAGAATCCCACACTCTATGCCGGATATGATTTTGTGCAAGGTATTAAACACATTAATGCACCAACTGCTTGCCGATAAGGAAAGCTGTGCTCTTTAACGTTTCTTAATTCTGAAGTTTCTGAATTCTTTAACAATTAGTTTCAACATTGGTTTACAGTCAGAAAAATTATAGCATTCAAGAGTCCTCTTTGAATAGGCTGTCTGACTTAAATTTATACAGCCTTCTTCATGTTTTATTTCTGAGCCAAAGAAATAGTCTCTCTTCTTCGAAACGAATTTCAATTCAGAATACAGTTTCTTGAGAAAAATATCCTGGTCTTGTGAATCCAAGCCACCGTCCACATACAACATTCGTAATTATGGTCTTTTTACCATTACATTCTCGAATGTACAAGCAATAATCTGCTTCCTTGCCTTGAAGCCTTGCTTTACTAAAAAACCTCCAAACCATTTGTGCCAGTATCTTGGAGCATGTATTAATCCATATAAACTACCAATCTTCAGTTCACAGAAGTTACCTGTGTCATCATCATATCCTCGTGGTTGTTTTATGAATATAACGTCTTCAATCTCACTATATAGGAATGTTATTGAAACATAAATACGAGTAAAAACCTACATATATTCGTTTGCAGCGATACTCGACATTGAACGATCTGTTTCCATTATCGCTACTGGACTGAATGTTAGACTGTAATAAATTCCTCTACTTTGACAACCAATCATGTCTTATATTTGTCAGGACTACAATTAAAATTTGACTTCAACTGAAACACCCACTTGCACAGAATTGTTTTCACACTGTCTGGTAAGTCACTTTTAATGTTTCAGGAACTTGAATATCGCTGAGAAACTCCTTAGTAACCATGACAGAATATTCAAAATGCTTAGGTTTTCTTAATGTTGAGCATTTTCTGAGTTGTCTATCTTCTGGTGTTAGAGAAACTACATTCCCTGTATCTGTCTCTACTCGAGTCTCACGCTCTTCATAGTTGTCTTCTGTTAGTTGTTTACATGATATTTGCAGTTCAGATTCTTCTTGAACCTTTTTGGACTCAAAATCACATTCCATGAGCTTTCCATAAAATATCACATCTCTTTAGCCTACTTTATTATTTTCTGGTAGGTATGTCATATACTTTCCGTCACCATTGTAGTCTACAAGATAGCCTTTAAAATTCTTTCTCATAATGTTTTCTTCGTTTTTAAGGCCCTTCAATATAGTAAAATTTTGCTTCAAATTTATTTAATTCAATTTCTTGAATTCATGTGATGTCATGCTGACATCATAACCACGGCCATTTTGAATTTCGTCAAAGATTTTCGTTTCGAACATGTTAGAAATTTTCTTTAATCAAAAAATTAAGAATAGAAAAGAATTTTTCCTAACATTATTAATTCAAATAACATACTTATTGTGTTCTGTATGCAAAATATTATACAATATTAAAAGTAACTACGCACATTATTTTAAATAATATATACAAAAATGATAATAATTTTTACATTAGCTAAATCAAGTATTTTTGTATCGTGCAAAGTCAGTAGATAATTATAAAATAGCCTAATTATTTATTTTGTCCGACGTTTGTTTATAAATTGTGTGATAACTTTTCGAGTAGTACCTTCAATGTTTATTGAATCATATTTCTTGAATTGTAGTGATATTCAATCAATTGAATTCAATAAATATTTGATTGTGTGAAATGGCCTTTAAACTGGAATATGAACATAGCATTTAGGCCCAATTATTCGTAGATGTTTGGTTCTATGTATCTTACCCATCCAAAGATTAAATGGACTGACACCTTCAGATGATTTTCCTGATTTGTTTAAAATATAGACGGCAAAACTGATCGGTTCAGCCCATATAGCCTTCGGAAAGTTCACATCGGGATTTAAATACTTAAAAGCCGTCTCTATAATAGTTTGACTTTTACACTCACCACAGCCATTTTGTTCTGGTGTGAAAGGTGATATTAGTCTTTGTGAAATTCCGTGTTGTTGAAGAACTTTTCTGGTATCGAATTCTTCGTCGTTGTCCCTTAAACACTCCCTAATCGTGTGTCCCTGGTTTTCTACATGTTCAATCATGTGTTTCAGTACATTTTGACTTATTTTTCTTTTATAATGTGCTTACATTGAAACATGGTGTAACTATATTTTAAAGACGACAAAGCATCGCTTATTTGTAAAATATTCATCAAATTGTCTACGTTATCTGACATCAGACGTCTACCCTTCTCTGCTACTTTTATCCTGGTATCAAATGTCACTCGATGAGAAATTCCATAAATACATGGTTCCCAGACTTTTCAATCTAATTTAATGTTGCTTTCTTCTTTTTTAAGCATTTTCATTATTTGCTCCTTATCTTGATGCCCCCATCTCTCGTGGCACAGTTGCAAAATATAACTGTCTGTAATAGCAGTATTTATTTATGTTCCTTGCTCTGGAATTACTGTAGGCCTATTCATAACTGCTGTTTACAATGTTCCGTTTCTTTCACGAACTCCACATAGTACAATACTGTCATCAACTTAAACCGACCCCTCCCGTCACAAGATCAACGCTGTATAGCTTACCTACTACGCGTCCTGAAAATATTTACATCCTCGATTCCTACAAAAATAACACTGGAAGTACGTACACATTTAGTATGTTTTTCACTAACCTCTTTAGCAGTTCGTTGACCCTGGCTTACAGTACCCGGAATTCTGAGTTTTATGTTAATTCTCAAGCATAAGTGTGTCTGCCATGATAATGGTTTGTAAAACTCGATCAAAAAAAATATTCCGTCGCAAGAAATCGTGCTGTCGACGAAAAATCAAGTTATAGCTACATTTATCATTACAATAAATACAATTTGAGATAAATAAAAAAGTAGGCCCTACACATATCTCTGTAAAAGCAACATTAGTGATAGTTGAACATTAGTATAGTTGAATGTGATTTCCCTGCGCTGTAGTGGTCTGAACACTCGTTTTTCACTTTGCGGTCCGGGTTCGATTCACTGCTGAATCGCTATCGAATTTTGTATTTCGAAAAAGTGGCGGACGTTGGCATTAGCCAGCGAATTTTATTGGCGTACTCTTGGTTACCCAGCTGTCGTATTTTGTTGCTGATTCATGTATCATATCGCAGTCTCAAGCTATAGAGGCCACAATGTTTGGCGCTAACCCAGATCTCTCCACTCCATTAAGGTGGATACATACAAAATATCCTTATAAACATAAAGTACAGCTATCAAACAAATCATCAATATCATTACTTATGAAGTTGATTATAATAATCACCACTAACCAATAACTTTGTACACAGGATGTTTCTTAACTTATGTTACAGATATTGGGAGATGATTCCTCATAAAAATTAGGTATTGTTACACAAAGCCATTTTCGTCTAGTGCCATTTTTAAGGGAGATATGAACCCTCGAAAATCGGTTTATAATTTTTTTTTTTTTTAACAAATATAGGAAACAACGTTTGTCTGCACAATGATTAGTGTCATTGAGATCCTCAAGTTATGACGAAATTGCTCGTTAAATCCCACCCCTTCATGTAAATAACAGGGGTGGCCACCCTCACTTTGATCAGAACTTGTTTGCCATTGGGTTTTTTAAAATTTTACGTTGTCTTTCTGGACAGTACTTCTAAGTAACAAAAAAAGGTCCTCTTGTCGCAAGTCGCTAGAATGTATCGTTTACGAGAAAATAATTCCTACACATTGTAAGTGGCTGCAATAGCAATATACAAATAGTATTGTATTTTTAGCACAGTTCAATGTATTGTAAATTGTGACAATTTTGCTATAGAGAAGCTTTTACATCTCGTTGACAAGCGCGTTATTAACAGATATAAGGAAACTGGAAAGGAATCGGCCATGGTCTTTGTTAAGACTTCTATTCCGGCATTCGCTAGGACTGATTTCGAGAAACCATGCAAAACTGAAATCAGCAGTGCTGCAGATCGGAATAAATTTCATATCCTTCCAAATGCAAGTCCGACGTTTGTATTACTGTTGCTTTATCCCGGTGCATTTGACGATGTGAAACGGTATATGTGTAATATTAAGGTAAACTTCCTTAAAAGACAACAAGAAATAAACGCATTTATTTGTATTAGTTTATATGAAAATACGGTTAACGAATTTGAAACTGTTTAATGAATGAAAGGCTTTTAAATGAAAAATACGTATTTTACAGATTGAAGATCCCAAACACACTATTCACGACATATTGCCGATTTACAATAAAGTGAGTTTCTTCAACAAAAATGCCGGTGTAATGGCATTAACGCAGGGTTATGTGAGGAAACAAATGCCTCTTCGTTATAAACCTGTTTAAATAACTTTATCGAGAAAACTTCATACAAAAGGTGTGAAATGGAGTGAAATGTGTTTCCGAAGAAACGTCGCTAAAGCTCGAACCAGACGGCCTATCGTCGTGATTTTTAGTTTAATAGGACACAAAAAATATATTTTAGCCAAATTAAGCATTGTTCGATGTTCAACATTTATGGGTGTGAAAAGACCTTAAATGTGTTTCCGATTAACTACCGATATCTGTTGAATCCTTCGGGATAGAGGGTTGATGTTCACTTCAAAATGTTGCTTACGTAAATATCCAAAAAGAAGTTTTAGGATTTTTGAAATTGGACCCCCCAAGCAGTAAAAGGAGGCAAAATGTGTTTTTTTATGAATCGTCTATATCATTAAAACACAATTGACTATCGTCGTGATTTTTACTTTAGTTGATTACGTTTACAAATATCTATGACAGGACTCCGAAACGTTTCTATATTCTTTAATTAAGGGGGTGAAAATACGTGAAATGTGTTTTGGATTATTCAGCCATATCTATCGAACCAATCGAGATATTAAAGTTCCCGTTGCTTTAGATTGATTCTTTTGTAAATATCCCAAATACCATTAAAACATATTTTCCGTATTCGGCCCAAAAGAGGTTAGAATTAGGGTAAAATGTGATTTCGATTCACAGTCAACAGATATCGATCCCATAGATTTTTATATAGCGACATGATTTTTGTTTAAGAATTATGCTTACTCAAATACTTGAAAATTAATTTCAGGAATTCTAGGAATTCCCTACCTAATGAGCTGAAAATGGATGGAAAGTGATTAAATGTGGTTTGAATTAATCGTCGATATATCTTGAACTTAACGGGCTATGCTTGTGTTTCTCAAGTTCAAGAGACACCACCTAAGAAGTATAAAATGTGAGATATAAAGTTTTTTCGAATTTCGATCTCTTAGGAGGTGAAAAGACCTGGAATGTATATTAGATAAATATTCTATGTGTATCGAACCCATCGAGATATTCAGTTTATCTTTGCTTCAGGATGATGATTATGTAATTAGCCGCAAAGAGGTTTTAAGATTTTTCGAAATTCAAACTGTCAATACTGTACATGGGTTATGCGTAATGTTTAATGAATGATCGATTTTGCTTTGACTGAATGAGCTAACATTGTGATTTTCACTTTGCTTGGATACTTGAATAAATATTTAAGGTGTGAAATTAGGATCTTTCTGAATTCGACACCTAAAGGGTTTAAAAAGGCATAAAATTTGTTTCGTATCAGCCGATGATACTTATCTAATCAGTAGAGATAGTGAAGTGGTATTCGCGTCATAATGATATTTACGTAAGTACCTAAAAATAATGCAAGATTATTTACTTTATTAGATAACTTAAGTAAATAGAAAACTTTGTTTGTGAACTTTCATGGCAGACGATCCAAAAAACGAGTACGACCAGCGAGAAATAAATTATACAGGAGTTTAATTCTACAGCTCTGTCGAGACGCGGCGTTGTACAACCTCTATGAGCCCAGGATATTAATATTTCATTGTTAAAAGTATTTTTTCGTTAATAATTTCGACGTTATGTGGCACTGTTTTTCGTAGCTCCGATCTATTGTTCGGGATGTTCTGGGCTGAAATTCCTTTTAATGGATGTGCAAACGTGCAAGTCTGACACAAAAAAAAACTGCAAGGCTAATTAAATTAGTGTAATTTGGATTAAGTCGTTCGAAAGTGATGAAAATGGATTATGCAGAAGTTCCTCGACAGCATCAGCCCACATATACCATCTCACTTAACTCAAGGTTGGGCCACCAAATACGTTTATATTTCAGCGAAATGTTTTCCCCCCAAAATTCTTTAATGTCACTCAAATTCAAATGTGTTATTGACGGCACAATCACCAATGGTTGGGCTCGGGGGAAACATTCTTAATACCATGTAAACTACGTATTTCATTCGATTAACCTCTTACATTAAACAACGTCAACATTGATGTAACTATAAATAAGGCCCAGGCGAAGTCGCTGTTAGTGGCAAGGGCAAACTTAAGACTGCTTTTCGCGTGGACAGCTATAGGCTACTTATACTGCTACAGAGTTAACTCAACTAGCATATTTGTCATTCTAACGCTTGATGACTGAACTACCTGGCTGGTGTACAAAAATCTATCTTTTCTTAGAAATACACGCTAGCAAAGCTCCCACTGGTCGCGTACCTGCAGGGCTCTACCCGAGGCGAGGAAGTGCGTCAACTGCGGGGGTCCCCACATCGCCACTTCCCTCTCCTGCCCCACCATTCAGGCCTACCTCCGTCGCCATCCCAACACTCTGCCTACGAAATCATCTCCTCCTGGGCCTTCTGCCACTACTCGCCCTGTTCCTGACATTTCATCGACAGTTCACTTTCCTCCTCCACTTCCGAATGCTTGGTCCCGCCCCAACCCTCTCATCACTGGTCCTCCTCGCGTGCCTGCTCCTCCTTCTTCTTCCCCGGTGGCCCCGCCTCCCCCCACTCTCCTGTCGCTCCTCCTGACTCCTCATCATTGACAAGTGGTCTATCCGACATCATTGGCTTTTTCCGGTCTTACCTTCCTTTCATCCGCCGCACCCTTCATGCCTTTTCTCAAGCCCGTACTCCTGTGGCTAAGATAGACGTTCTCCTCCAAGCTCTCCTTGTCCTCCTGGATGGCTCAGCCTCCTCCCCTTAAAGCCCTGTCCTGGAACTCCTTTTCTCTCCTCCCTAAAATTCACGACCTCCTGAACCTTCTTCACCTTCACTACCCTGACGTTGTCTTTATCTCTGAAACCTGGCTTTCTCCTCCCACTCCTCTTAGCATTCCCGGTTACGTCCTCCACCGCGCCGATCGTGATGGTCGGGGTGGTGGGGTGGCGCTCCTTCTTCACTCCACACTTTCCCATCACCGTTGTCATCTATTCCTCTCTCCTGCGACTGAGGCGGTCGCGGTCCGTCTACATGGCACTCCCTATGCCTTAACCCTTGTCTCCATCTATTTACCTCCTCAGTTCCCTTATCCTACTGCCGACATTGAGGCCCTCGGTCGCCGCGATGTACACGTCGTGGTGGCTGGGGACTTTAATGCTACCCACCCTTTCTGGGGCTGTGCCACTGCTAACCGGCGGGGCAGCTCCCTCCGTACTTTCCTTCGCACCTCCCGCTTC
Organism: Medauroidea extradentata; assembly: GCA_003012365.1. Classification (NCBI taxonomy): domain Eukaryota; kingdom Metazoa; phylum Arthropoda; class Insecta; order Phasmatodea; family Phasmatidae; genus Medauroidea; species Medauroidea extradentata. The sequence continues at coordinate 47,357 of PNEQ01007914.1, forward strand.
TTTTTGCATGCACCCCCGACTCCTACCTTCTTTCCTGCTCAACGCCGCCGTTTACCTTCTGTTATTGACTTTGCTCTCTCCTCTCACCTTCCTGTCTTATCTGATATGCGCACCCTCACCGCTGGTTCCTCTGACCATCTACCTGTCCTCTTCACTATTCATTTCTTTCCCCACTCTAACCCTCACCTTCCTCGCTTTGCCTTCCGACAGGCTGACTGGCGCGGTTTCTCCCAATCTCTTTCCGATTCTCTGGACATGCACCTCTCTTTTTCCACCCCTGCTGACATCGACCATCATGCTATCTCCCTCACCGCCGCTATCTCTGCTGCTGCTTCATCCTATATTCCTCTTCTTCCTGCTCATACCCCTCTTCGTCCTCCTTTTCCTGCTTACCTTCGTGACGCCCTCTCTCTGTGGAACCATTTCCGTGGCCGGTGGCAGGCTACCCGCCATCCGCACTACCGGGGGTTGTACCTCCGGTTGCGTGGGCGGTGCCGGCGGCTGGTCGCGGAGTGGAACACTGCTCGGGAGACTCGGCACCTGCAAGCTCTCTCGGCTACCTCCGGTTCCCTCTGGAGTTATCTGCGCCATCTCCGTTCTGCTCCCACCCAGACTCCTCCCCTCACCACTCCTACGGGTGTGGTTGAGACAGCTCCTGCTCGCTCCGAAGCCTTGTCGTCCTACCTCGAAACCACCTTTGCCTCTGCTCCTATGCCTACTCTTTCCTCTGACTCTTCGGATGATGAGGACCATCCCTCTTGTCTCTCCGACCATGTCACCCTCCCCATTCTTCCTGATCGTCCTCCCTTTCCTTTAGCTACTCCTTCTGAAATCCGGCGCCTCCTCTCCACTCTCCGCCCTACTTCTGCTCCCGTCTCGGATGATCTCCCTGCTCCTATTCTTCGTGCTCTTCCCCGCAAAGCCGTTGTTCTCCTTACCGCCTCATTAATGCCATGTTTCTCACCTGCCATTTTCCTTCCTCCTGGAAATCCGCCATTGTTGTTCCCATTCCTAAGCCTGGCAAACCTGCTTCTCTTCCTTCTTCTTACCGCCCCATCGCCCTTCTCCCTATCCTTTCTAAGGTGGCCGAGCGTGCCATTCTCACCCGTCTTCTCTCCGCTGTCAACTCTCACGACCTTCTCCCTCCGCACCAGTTCGGTTTTCGTCCTCATCACTCCACCTCCCACGCCATTGCCCGTGTGGAGCTCCTGGTAGTCGAGGGATTCTCCAGGCGGCAACACTCGGGAATGGTGCTCCTCGACCTTGCCAGAGCATTTGACTCTGTTCCTCATGCCCAGCTCCTCTCGCGCCTCGCCTCTACTCCCATTCCTCCTCACCTTGTCCATTTCCTCTGCTCCTACCTGGGGGCCGTACCTTCCGGGTTCGGGTGGAGGGCTCCTTGTCGGCTCCTCGTCCTATCCATGCCGAGGTCCCCCAGGGGGCCATCCTCAGTCCTCTCCTGTTCACGCTCCACATTGCTGATCTGACCCCTCCTCCTGGTTGTTTCCTCACCCAATATGCCGACGATACTTGCCTCCTGGCTTCCTCTGTGTCCGAAGGCCTATTGCGCGACCGTCTCAACCGTGGTCTCACCTCCCTTTCCACTCAATTCCTCCGTCATGGTATTGCCCTTAATCCCACCAAGTCTTCCTCCATTCTTTTCTCCCGTTATCATCCTTCTCTTGATCACCCTCCTTCCTTGACTGGTACACCTATCCCCTGGTCACCTACTCTTCGCTACCTAGGTATTACCCTAGATTCTTCTTTTTCCTTCATTCCTCACATTACCTTCATCGTTGCCAAGACTCGCTCCTTCCTCTCCCAACTCGCTCCGATTCTGCGTCCTCATTCTGGCACTCCCCTCGACACCCGGGTCACCGTATTCCGTTCCCTGGTCATACCCATCATCATCTATGCTAGTTCTGTTTGGTCCCATTCATCCCTCTACAATCTTCGTCCCCTCACCCGATCATACTTTCTTGGTCTTCGCCTCCTTCTCGGCCTTCCTCGCGCCACTCTCCGTCAACACCTTCTCGATGAGACTCACCTTCCTCATCTCCATTCCACCCTTGTCAAAGCCTCCACGAAATTCCTTCACCGCTGCTCCCGCAACTCCAACCCCTACGTCAGGCGTGTGGTCGACCCCCCGCCTGCTGCTGCCCACCCACGGCGACCGCTCTTCTCCGTCGACCATCTGCGGACCTTGGAGGACGACGTTCCTGCACCAGTCGCCGCCGGGGATCCCGGTGGCTAACAACGGTGACGCCCACCCCCTGACACTGGCACCCTCCCACAGAAGACTTCAAGACCTCAGCACTAAACATAATCTTTCGCCGCATCGCCAATCATCGCTCACCGTCTCCGTTCTACTCTTCGCCGTCTAACAGTTACCAGTCATCGCCTCTTCTAATTTGAATGCACTCTTCTCCACCCTTAGTGCACTCCGCCGCAGCATCTCCATCTCATCACCCAGCAGCCATCACACAGTTTCACCTATATTCATTTTCTCCCACTAAGACCATTGTTGTCGGTATGGGTAAACTTGTACAGTTTGTTTTGCAAGATGTATGTTACTTTGTCAATAAAGACTCAATATTTTGGACGGGGCCGGAAGTTGCTTCTGGCCCCAATTAAAAAAAATGAAAAAAAAAATACATACATAAATTAGTTGTTAACTCATCGAAAGATTTATGTTCATCTTTAATGAATAACATCAAACTATGCCAGAATGTTCCAAAGTTTTTGACAGAATGTGCAAACTTTTGGAAGCTAGCAGAAAGTCTGGCAAAGTGTTTCCATTTCTAGCTTTAAGTCCATTCAACTCATCATTCCTCAGACTCTTTAATAGACGGCTTCGCCGGTGATGTCACAAGATGAGCATCGAGCCGAGTATCAGATGTTCTGTACAAACATTTGCCACAATGCCATATGAATAGTGTTATTTGAATTAGTTAATGTAAAAATAGTAAAATGATGCGGTTTCGGTACTTGAAATAGCATTTGACGTGTCGCCAAAAGGAATATATGATGGACTTTGTTTAGTTTTCTCCGAAAATCCTTGCAAAGAGTCTAGTTACTCGTGGTCAGCTGAGATATAGAGAATGTCCATACATTTGAGCCGAGGGCTAGATCACGACCTCAGACCATTTGAAGGCTATATCACAGGCTTAGACGACCATGGTCTAGATATAATCCTTAATAATAGGTACACGTATTTATACTATTGTGGCACTTGAATATTACAGACAATGTTATGTAAATTTTAATTGTCTGAGGAGCAAAGAAAACTCGTTGTTTGCCTTTGATTAATTTATATTGGACAAAACTATTGTATCGTGTTTTGCAGTTAATCACCAGTTTGGTTTTTCTTTGTAAAACTTTACATGTTATGTCTGCAGAATACTTTCAGTTCACATTAAACTGAAGTTGCACTTATAACCAGTTACCAATAAGTAATTAGCATAGTGTACAGTAATAATATGTAGTACTCGCAATTGGGCTACTGTTTGGCGAGTTCAGTCCTTTGTCTCTTTCAGCTTCTTTACAAACCCTGTTTGAACATCCTAACCCCCATCACAGTCACCAAATCCTCTCGAAAAATATTCCACTCTCTCACCGATCTAATCAACAAAGTCTGCCTACCCTGCTCCATTCTTTTCCACACCTTCTTAATCTTTCACTGTTGTTTCTTCTCTCCTTACATCCTCCTTTAGATAGTCAGCAACCTAAAATTTTTAATCCCCCCTTGCCGTTCACTATTCTGAACAAAATAACCAGTCTTTCCGCCACCGCATATCATCACTTTCCAATCTCCTCCGGTCCCTCAATAGTCTCCATTCTATTTCCTTCATCACCGATGGTCTATAATTACCTTCCTCTTCACCCTCCTACCCAGGCTGCCTTTCCCACTTACCCTTCACCATTCTCGCTGTCCTTCGCTGCACCTTCTCCAGTTTCTGCACCTCAACTCCTACATATGTGCATGGGTATTTATGTGCTGAAAATTTTGAATTCTGTTGTAACGTTATGTAAACACTAACTTCATCTAATAAAGAGTTTTCAACTACTGCAGACCCTGCTCATATAAAATAATAAAGTCAAAATCTGTTGTGCAAAGCATAGATAAAATATTGCAGCTTTCAATAGTAACACAACAAAAATCGTTTTAGCACAATACACCTACAGGGTCGTTTTTACTACTAATGAAATTTAAGTTCCATTTGTGTTATTTTTCACTGTGGGGTACTGTTCATCAGTATTCATTTAATAACGAAATATACCCTGCTACCAAGTTCCTTGTTGAAGCACCATCACTGTTAAGTTCGTTCAGGCACTTCTTTATCTTTAAAAGACGAGGAAAATAGTCTTTCTGGATAGTTCCTCGGTTTATCTTTCCACTTGTTTAATACCTCTCTCCATTTACCTTTAAAAGACCTAAAAAAGGCCACATTAAGGGATTGGCATAAGTGCGTTCCGTTACAGTGGAAAAGAACAAAACTAATATTGTGCTCCTTGCAATCATTTATCACCTTCAATGGATTATGGCTAGACAGGTTGTCGCCTATCAACAATTTTAACACTTCTTTCCCAATTTTCTTAAAATATGGCATGGCGATGCTTACGAACGAGTCTTCAAAGATGTTTCCATTAAACCAATCATTTTTATCTGTTATTTATAGTTCCCGGTGGGCCACTAACTGTCCACGAGTCATATAAATGATATAAATGATCTGCCTTGTAGCATACATATAGCGGCAACAATGTGAAGCAAAAGGAAAATTAATTTTCTGCAGAACTGTGCACATACAATACATTTTATAACTGTTAAAAACTACAAATATTATGTAAAATAGATATATTTATATATATTGTACAGTTGGACAGTCACCAGAGTGCACTTGTGCATTAACCAATAGTGGCACAGTCAAGACTGTTTTCACATGGAAACTGCTTTTAAAATATATGCCAACACAACTGTCAATAAATGGAATTATTGCATGAGATGGACTATACCTACCTGCGAGTTACCTTACAACTCCTTACAACAAGACAATTGTTCCGAGCCAAATCTAACATAGAACAAGTCAGTTAAGTAGAAAGTTTTGCAACCACCGCGAGTCCTCAGGTATTTGGTACATTCGCTTGTATATAATAACTATGCCTGTAAAATGAGTACATATTATCATAAGAGACAGTCTGGAATGTGTTAACTATTCTATAAGTCTAGAGAGGGGAGGAGAGAATAAATTTAAAAAAAATTGTCTTGCAATGTGATTTTTGACACTTAGGACGTGATCGTCTACACATTTCCTTAAAAATAAACCAGCGCCATTGTAAAACATAAATGTTTGAAAATTTTGGAAAAGACCGGAGAGAGCGGAGAGATACATAATTTGACCCTTCAGGGTTAATTAAAATGAAGTTGGCTTCCCACCTCGCCCACTCACATATATGTTGACACGGCCCTGGAGGCAGCAAACTTTGTTGACCTGCAAAAACCAGAGCATCAACTGTTATTTCATTGGTTGCTAGCCTTTAACAGGTGTCACTCAACTGTGTCCCTTAACTTTCCTTATTAACCAGAGGCAATCTTCACGACGCACCACGAAGCCTCCAGCCAAAGATTAATGTCATACGAACGAATAATAGCTTGCAATTTAGTCTGTTGTCAGAAAACCAAGCAAATTTTGCAGGACTCAAGTCTGGGCCACTTTATGAGAATGTGCATCTTGGGGCAGCAAAAATCTGAGCTCCACACCCTCCCCTTTCTTAGATGCAGCGATAATTTGAGATTGTATACCCTCCTCTCCTGATAATTTGGCTGGGTTGTCATAGTTCTGACCTCGGAAGTCCTGGATATCTGTACGTTACATGTAATTTACTCTGAAAAAATATATTTTACAGCAGCAATCGTGGTTTACTGGGAACTTTATGAAAGTCCATCCAGTTTAAATTATTAATCATTTGTATTTTAATCCTAGAATGTGTTTCCCCCCAAACCTAGACACATCACTGACTGGTGTAGTAACTGTTATGTCTACACCCAGGTCGTTGCCATCCCACACGGCTCGCAAGACTGGCCAGAAGTGCCTGGACGGCAAGTACGAGGAGATCGAGTTAGGCTTCCTGGTGGACTCGGCCTTCTACCGGCTGATCGATGTGTGCTTCGACAGTGCCCTCGGTAACACTCTCTACAGCCGCTTCGACCTTGTGAAGAACATCGGTGGTTCACAGAACAGCTACCCACGCCCTAGTACATGGGACGGCGCAGCTTTCTATCCAGGCTACAACCCTAACTCCAGGTATGTACTGCCTCACTTCTGACAACCTAGTAGTAATGTTTATTATATTGAAAGAGCACATTCACGAGAATCACAGAATTTTCAGGTCAGTTGGACTGGTAGATCAGTCGGTTCAATCAAAATTTAAAAAAAGTTTAAAAATTTTCGAATGTCTGGCGTACATATGTGGATGCACCAGTGAATTTTTGAATGTGTGGATTCATTTTAAGTCACTACTGCATTTGGATGAACATTGTCAATGTCAATCTACGAGTCTTCAACTCAACAGTAGTGCAGTTTAGTTACATCCAGCAAGTGCCTGTGAAGGCTAAGCAAACACATTTATAAGGACATCATATTGTAAACAAGCTGATCATACTCAGTTTGGCATAGTGACATGGGTTCTCATAAGGTTAACCTGAGACTCTTGGAAGTGCAAGAGATCCCCCCTCTGAGGTACTGAAACATGTGCCCTATTCTTGAGTTGTTGCGAGATTATTTCGGAATCCCGAATTCCACTTACTATATTTATAAACCATTGTCTCACTGTAGTAGACTGGTATTCTTGTGTGGAGTATTTCGAACATCTGGTCATCAATCAAGAGCAACCGAAAAACACTCTTTAACTCATACTCTGAACGCACTCTGGAAATATGAGACAAATGTGAAAGGTTATTTATACCTCTCCTCTCGACTGTCTGCTGTTTTAAATATGATATATTTTAGTACCGGTATTTGACAAAGTATTCTGTGCAAAATAATACAAGGCCACATGTTGATTTCAGCAGAGTGTAAGAGTATTTCGTACAATTGATTTTATGCACTAATGCACATGTGCAGCATACCATTTATTGAGCCAAAAAAAACTTTTCAAAATTCTTGTAGCTCAATCCAAACATGTATTCGTTCCCAAAATACACATTGGCATCTACCACATTATTTTCAAACTCTTCCAATTACTTTATAACCGGAAAAAATTCGCAGGTTCACTATTCTCCATTCACTCTTAAGTTGAATTCTGAAGTATACAAATAATGTAATATAATTGCACTTCGCTAGATTCTAATTGGCTCAATTTTTGCAGCGCGCTGACGTACTATTTCCAACCGACAAAACTGTGTACAGTCGGTATCATAGGAAACAACAAAGCCCTATATATTAAAACAATATTGCGTGAAAATTGTGTATGTTAACGACATTACAGTTTGTTTAGTAATGTTGACATATATCCACGTTTCGAAAACCATGCAAGACATTTTCACTGTTCACGTCCAGCGTCACATAACCTAATCCGCAAGCGATGTAAACATAAACAGACGCGAGGACGGAGCAAAATAGATCAAGGAATTTTGGTTCGGACGAAATGAAACGGAAAATGGATGCACGGAAAAACCATTCGCAGTAGCCTTATCATTAACGCGTTAATTTTCAAAAATACTTTGAAAAGAATAAAACATTATAGCCTATTTGATTGTGATATTTCCGATTTATATTTACTGTGGTAATTATTACTGAACTAAACTTTTGGTATTTTCAGAGTATAGTACATCTGTAAATACTGGCAAGTGTACCAAGAAACTCGTACGTTTAACAGTGCGTCAGTCGTTAAATAACTCGTGAATCAACTGTACGGACATGTCGTCCGTAAACCATAATTACAGTAATAAACATATAGCGTCGTAGATTGTGTTTGCAACGTCTGTATATTTTAGATATTTGTTAATAAAACTCTCTCATTAAGTGACGGAGTGGTAAATTTATATGTACACGACAGATAACACGATCACAGTGCACGGCAGTCGGCAGCCAATTAACATGTTTGTTTAAAATTTACTTTGTTTATTCTAAAACTCAACTTAGGCTGTTTCTCAACTCGCTGAAAGAGTACTCTCTCGCCCACTCTTGACGTCACAGAGAGTACTTTTTACAGTCCCAACTCAAAGGAAGAGTGTTCAACAGGAGAGTAAACGACGATGTTCCCTCGCTGCTCACTCTGTTGTTTACTGTGTGGCAGCCATATTGATTGCCTCGGCGTCGAGGGCACAGCAAAGGGTAGATGTCCCAATTTGTTTCAGAGTGAGCGAGAGTAGCCGAGAGGAAGAGTGGATAGTGAGAGTCTTGAATTGAGACACGGCCTTAGAGTGAACGGAGAATTACATTTAGGCTACTCTCCATATATGTACTCCAGCAGACAGCAGCTATTTATTAGTTGCTCGCTGACAAAGTGACACAAAATGATTGGGCCTCCATTTAGTTGTTCCTTTGTTACTGACGTGGCGCACTCCAGGATGTATCAAATAAGTCGAGGACCAATTTCGAAAGTGACACAAACTTACAGTTGTTTTGAATTCCCTATAAATTAATATTTTCTGACAAACTTGAACATACAAATATGCCAGAGGTTCATCTCAAGTACTATATAATATTGCCAGCATTTAACAGAATAATATTACTGTACATCACATTTTAGTTGAAATGTGTATCTTCTACAAAACATTATTTAATGACGTGCATGTATAAAGAAAACATAGACATATTTGAAGTAATGTGTTTAACCCTAGGCCAAAAACGAGTGGTGTATAAGTTTGATGGCTATGTCCGTCTATGTGTCTGTCTGTGGCTGCTTTGTAGGTCCCAAATGGCTGTACCTAATACAAGATTTTTTATTAAATTGAAATATAGTTTTATCAGGATAGTTCTTAGCTGTATTTTATGAAAGTCTAGCTATTTAAAATCATGAGTTCTTTCCCGAATTGTTTGAAAATTCCATTCACATGTAATAGAATATTGTTATACATTTATATTTAAATTCTCTGTGGGGTATAACTGAAACTTTATAAGCGATTTTAGTTTGAAAATGAGCATTGTCACAAAATATCGTACGACGACTAAATAGGAAAGTACCTAATAAGTAAATGTGAGACATGCTAGGCTATAATATGTATATGGGCTTGTAACACCCAAAAATGACCACTTAATAAGTAAGAAATATATTTTCCTATATATTCGTATACCCTTAAAGGCGTCGAAGACCACTAAGTTAACAAATTAGGTAGTTAAAAATTTGTGGAATTGAAACAGAATAAAACAAACAACCATGCCAAATCCACAAAATGATGTAACAATCTGTGTATCTAATTTAAGAACTGGGCTTATTTATTGGAATTGTCACATTACACATATTTTATACATACATTTTTGTCTTTGTCACATTTGCTTTTTAAGTTTTATATTTGATAATTTTAACTACTAATTTTGTTTTTTTTTAGCAGCCTGGTGATGCATATGAGGGACAACAATAATTTTAAGTTATTAAATTTACTTTTTAAGGAGTTGTTTAGTGTCGAAGATTTCTTTTAATTTTTTTGAATTTAAGTAATATGTGACAATTAATTTTTATTGTATCCTCTGGTTCAGCAGAAAAACGAAGGTTTTTAAAAAGAAATTGTGGTATGGTGGCTTTATATGCCTTGTTTCGCACAGGAAGAAGAATATATTTTCTTAGCTGTACTGAGTCCTGCGGCCTGGATGCATTCAGGAATAAGTTCATGAGTCTCCGAGTGTCGTTCTCATTTTCGACGATGAACACTATTGATGAACTCATTAGCCACATAATTTAATTTGTATTTATTTTCGTATAGCCCTTTCTTCTCGACTTTAATTTATTTTATTTGACTCCGTTATAATTTTTCACCATTTTCGTTAATGTAAAAGTTGTATACAAAAGAGGTGCACAGTTATTTCACGTTATGTACATCTGCTAAGTCAATTTAATTTAGTTTTAATTGTGATACAAATTACTTGGCAGAATGTAACACTGTTGTCAAATTGAACAGGAACATAAATGGGACCTCCTTTCAAAACATGTTTCTTCTGTTTTTGAGATATATAAATATACCACAACAATAACATTTGTGCTTATTTGAGGTGTACCAGGGTCCTAAAGTTAAAAAATTTGAATCTCCTCAAAATTCCATAGACATAGATGTAGCCATACATTAATTTAAAAATTTAAAAAACTAACTACACATTTACATGGAATATGACCATAAATGTGGTATGGACATGTTGAACTGAAACATAAGACTGAATTACGGAAGTGCCATGTAGACACAATCACAGCCTGCCTCCAATATTTTACATACTATATGTGGCCTTACAGAAACAAATAGAAGAATTATTTTTCAACAATGTTACTTTAGTTCATTAAATGCTTGCACTTGTAGTCATCTTCTTCCCAAGGTGCGATTCGCAGTGATTTACAGGAAACGGAGCTTTAAAATGTAATATGCATACAGTTAGGTTTAGAATTAAATGCATGTGTAGTTGAAAAGTTCGTGTTTCACTAGACAATTGTAGGTTTAAATTAACCTACATAATGTTAGCGCAAGTTTAACATATGTGCGGAATTCATGCTATACTTCAATGCTTTACTTAGTTTAAAAGAGCGAGGTTATCGGAAACCATATCCAAAGTGTCATGGCTGTCGTATTAGCGGCATTGCGGAATCTCATCTCACAATCCAAAGAGGAAGCGAGATTATTCAGAATATATTTATTTCACTACGAAATTATTTCACCCAAGATTCGCAAACTGAACTCCATTATGAGAGTTTTTAACAATCTCGCAGTGGAATTATCACAACTCAAGATGACGCGAGTGGGGCCGCGGAGAGGAATTAAAATGCTCGTTTCCTCTCCGGCGAAAGTGGAGCTAAAACTATCACACTGCAGTGGCATGTGAGGAACAGATTTCCCTGTAGCGCGAGTACTTCAGAGAGGACGGACACTCGGAGAGTGTGGTCGTGTAGCCGAGGGCCAAGGCGTTGTTACGTTAATTTCTTCCGCTTTACATCATACTTACATATGTGAATCTAAAGGCGCTCCCCACGCCTCGATGCACAAACAAAGCACTTGCCAGGGATATCGGGCACCTGGACGCCCTTGCGCAACAAAACAAAACACTAAGGAAATGCAGGTTGGAGGGTCCCCTTTAGCTCTGAAGGTCGAGAAGCGACGAGTCAATAGGTAATACATTTACTGTAAAGTATGGTTATTATTGCTGATTGGCACCTTACAGCCATGCATTACAATCACTGGCGGTGGCGTTAAGCGTGTCCAAACCTGAGCCCTTCCAGTGGGCGACGCTGATAAGAAAAAGCCACATGGACACAAAATAGTCATAAGGAATTTAAGCCCCTGGGTGTGCATCAGTGGCAGGGGTGAGGGGTATCTCCAGGCACAGTAAAGTTAAGTGAAAATGTTACGATAAAATATTACACTATTGATACACTAACGGTTGAACAAAGAAGTGATAGTGCCTGGAGCGAGACAGAGTCGACCGCCTCTAAATGCTCCTAACCGCCAACTGACTAGCCTTTCGCGCCGACCGGACAGCGAGTTTGCCAATGGCTGGAAAATTCGTCGATTACATAAGACACAATAATGACACTACACAAAGGCACAATCATTTTAATTTGAGGAAACTTGCTGCTAAAGTCCCAAAGACTTTTGTAGGAATATATATATATATATATATATATATATATATATATATATATATATATTGATTTTCCCATACTTTGAAATTTGATTTGAATTAATTAATTTTTGTTACAAAAGGGAACAAGGGTAATTACGAGCCATTAAGCGGCAGAACAAACACAAAAACACTTTCACTACAGTTAAGAATTTACTAAGTCTTAGAATTGTAAGAAAATTGCATAGGTCAGGTTGGCTGTGTGGGAGAGTCCATCTTGGCTGGGTGGCGCAGGGAATATATCTACAGTTAATTGAGGTTATCCACAACAATCAATACCGAGGCTAAGTCTAAACCTAAAGAAGAGGACTCCTTGCCATTTGTTTAGACCCAGCAACTGGCAGTGTGACTACCATCACTCTGTTCCACCTACAAATAGCTGAACACATGCTGCTAACTTGCAGTGCATTTTACGGGACTTGTAAGCAACGTGGTATTTTTCTACCAATGGATATGTGTTTCTAAGGATTTCATAAGACATAGACATTGTCCGGACGCCGGGGGCGGGCGTCTGCATGCCGCTGCCTCTTGTTGCCACGTGGGCAGGCGTGTTCCCATATGCGTGGGCCGTACTGGCTGCCCTGCCATTCCGAATCGGTAGTGTGGCACGCACGATGGGCTGCACAGGAAAGTGATACGGAATTGTCTGTGTCAAAGAATCGGGATCACCCGGCTGCTACAGTCTCAGCACAAATATCTTGCCAAACCTCTCGGGCACAGCCTCTGCTCGAGGCTCCCGACTGTTGCTCCAAGAGTCATGCCTGTCCACGTCTGGACTGGTCACCTGCCCCTATTCATATCCAGCTACATCACAACACATGATCAATACCTTGTACTGACCCTCCTTTTTCTCCTTATCATTACACCATTGCATCAACGAATAATTAAGTAATTATTTAAAGCAAGGCTACTCATAGAGTTGAAAATTTACAATTCACTCAACTGGCAGTGTGCCAAAAATTTGTTTATGTCGGATCAAAAATTCAAAATACTTGATTGTTTTGAGCCAATGGTGGCAGTATTTTTAATGGTGTATTTTGATCAGGTATGTCCGGCATCAGCAGATCAGCACCATCGCCGGCATCCTGGGCTCACAGGAGTTGGCCTCCAAGTACGTATCCACAACTTCAGACATGTACCTCGCCCGTGGTCACCTCACAGCCAAGGCTGACTTCGTGTTCGGCGCCGAGCAGTGGGTAACCTTCAACTACGTGAACACAGCACCGCAGTGGCAAAGCTTCAACGAGGGTAACTGGGAGAAGATTGAGTACAGCACGAGGCGACTAGCCAAGACGCGCACCTCCAACCTGGTGGTGTACACGGGCACCCATGGTGTGGCCACCCTCCCTGCCAGCGATGGCAAGGACAAGGAGCTCTACCTGTATGTGCAGGGCTCAAGCCGAGGTATGCCTGTGCCCAAGTTCTTCTGGAAGGTGGTGTATGATAGCACGTCACAGAAAGGAGTTGCACTACTGGGGGTGAACAGCCCCTACATCAAGTCACCGTTTGCAGAGTACATTATCTGCCCCGATGTCAGCGAAAAGCTCTCGTGGCTGACATGGACCCGCACCAATGTTACAGCAGGATACTCGTATGCCTGCGAGGTGGCTGCCTTCAGAAAGGTGGTTGACACTCTTCCCAACTTCACTGTCAAGAGTCTGCTTACATAAGCTTCTTACTAGTTAGTGTCCAGCACTTAAAGTACGCTTTGGGGACAATACTCCATTGTCACTGCAACCACTTCTGAATGTAACATACATCTTAAGCAGATATCAGCTGAAATAAATAAGGAGGAATAAAATTTTAAAACTTATTTGTCTCTCATATTATTTTACTTCATTTATGTAACATACCTTAAATCACACAGTTTTACGTCAGTATTTACTGTCGAATATCAGTTGTTGAGACTAGGGCTGAGAAGAGATGTAAAATAAACACATCTTGAGATTGGTTTTCAGATGTTTTTTTAAGTAACTCTCAGCTGTATTTCAATTGATTTGCTGCTTGATACTCGATTTTACATTTCAGTTGTCGATTTTCGTGACTACAGCATATTAATAGTTACTGAAACTAATACCAAGTAATGATTACTCGCTAAAGATTAAAAATTCGTATCAGGGAAGTGTAAGAGAGAAGTGACTTGAGATTGATTTTTTTTTATATTTGTCCAATTGACAATTGTTGGTTAGTTAATTGTAATAATGTTCTTGTAATGAGAAGATATTACATTGCACCTCTTGTAAGTATGTGGAAGGAAATTATATTACCGGTTGTAAAAAATATTCTGCACTATTCGGGCTTTTTCAGGCTATATTAGAATCAAAATATAAACAAGTAATAACCCATACATCACAGCAATGCTGTAGCAACGTTGTAACAACATTTTCCCCAAAATTTTTACTGTTGCGTATGGTTGTAACAACATTCCCACAATGTTGCCAGAATGTCGAAATGTCCGGGATCCGTAACGTTTCGGTGGGACAGTGCTGCAATGTTACGGTGGAACATTGCTGCAACATTACGGTGGGACGTTGCTACAACATTTCAAGATGTATTCGCTACACATTTCAAGATGCCTTTGGTGCATGTTTCCAGGTACCATATCTTTTCTGCACATTTCCAGATGTCTTTGCTGTGTGTTTCCAGATGTTGCTGTAAAGTTTCGAGATGTCGTTTCTGAATGTTTCAAGATGGCTTTGCCACAAAGTCTTGAAATGATGTTGCAGTGTGTTTTAAATGGTTTTGTGTCATAAGTTTGTTTGTGGTGTTGTTTATTAAAACCAATAAGTCTGTTGTGTTAATAAAAGTTTGTCTTGTAGTCAGAACGTTTGGCAACTTACGTGAGCTAAACTACTTATATTATACTTAAAAACACTATCATATGATTTTTATTAGGCTGCAAGTCATCATAACTTAATTGTTCACATACAGGGCAGCTGCCAATTTTCCAGGCATTAAATGCTAGTTATGATGATAACCATTTTTAAGTTCAGGCTGGGTTTTCCTGAATCCATTTAAAATGCAACCCTTAACCATTTCCTTTACCTATTTTTCATGTTTGCGGTTCAGTGTTGTAGTCCCGATGTTACAGTTACAAGCTCTACATATTTCATTCCATTAAAAGAGACTGGATGGAGTTAGCCAAATTGGAAAGAGAAAGGTTAACTAGAGAGAAATATTTTAAACAAACATAACAAAATAGTTACATCAGGAAGCCTACTAAAACTGAAGATGGTGCTGACAACAAAATTTAAGTAAATTTTTCTAACCCAAATCCAAAAATTAGTTGGGAGCTTCCTCTCCTGTCGTAAAATCGATTACTTGCTCTGCTCTAACTTAACTACACCACTAGTACTGCTTTGATGTAATTTTTTGGAGGTATTTAAATGCTGTGAGAGGCTAGGAGTCAGTCACCCACATCCTTCGAACCCCACATCCTTCAAAACCCACAGTGCTTTTTAAAAATTGGAACAAAACGAGGCCTTTTATGTAACTCAAATTTTATTTAAATATTATTAAGCACTTTTCACCCAGCAATATGCGAAGTACAATCGAAAATAAAATGCCGAATGATTTACAGCTAAAAGACTACGGTACATATTTAGTTTTCGCTTCCTTCGAAAACTCATTGCTGGATGTGTGCATGATGATGAGTACTTTTGAAGACAGGTTTCTCTGGAAGAGTTGGAAGAAAATGTATTGTGACCTAGGATTTTAACTCGTTTTTTATTACTGACACTGCTAAGTATGTATTAACAAGTTGCAAAAAGATACAAATTTACTGAACAGAAAAAAATAACCAAGGCCTCAAAAGTTCTTACATTAGGGTAGTTTGGAAACTGTTGTATTAAAAGTTGAACAAATTCATTCATATTAATGCTGTCTGGTTGAATTAACTAGTACAGCATTATCTCATATGAATTACCATTTATACATAATATACACAGAGATAATATTGTAGAACATCTTTTTCAGCTTTTAAATAATACTTTTTACACTTTTTCTGAATATATGAACAGAAAATCCGAACTTTGATACTGCTACACCAAACCATGTTGTGAATTTGTGTGCAATACATAATGCTGTGGCAAATATATAAAATACTATGACATGTATCAACTTTGTTCAATCGGTATGATTTGTGAATATGCGTGTTACATTTGAGATGTATTCATGTGTTCACTGATAATGCTGACCACACAGAACTGAAGGTGCCAATGGCCAGAGTATTCGCTCTTAGTGCATAATCTGTGCAGTCTTACATGAACACTGTGCAGTCTCACATAAACAGCTATGGACAATCTTATTTAATTTCATATAACGCCAGTGCCCTACCAACACACAGACATCCTGAGGACGTCCGTAGGATGTGGGAACTGTCGTCCCTAGGACGTCCAAGAGAAGTTCATTTCAAGTCCTTTTTATATAGGAAAAGTTCATGGAAAAGTACTACCTACGGACATCCCCAGGATGTCTGGCATACACATCCCTGGGACATCCCTAGGAGCTCCCTGGGATCTGTAATAAACACATCCCCAAGACATCCTCAGGAGCTCTCTGGGATCTGCATTAAATGCATCCCCAGGATGTCCCTAGGAGCTCCCTGGGACCTGTATTAAACACATCCCTGGGACATCCCTAGGAGCTCCCTGGGACCTGTATTAAACACATCCCTGGGACATCCCTAGGAGCTCCCTGGGACCTGTATTAAACACGTCCCTAGGACATCCCTAGGAGCTCCCTGGGACCTGTATTAAACAAGTCCCTGGGACATCCCTTGGAGCTCCTTCCAGCAGCAAAAGTAAAAGTTTAGTATTCAACACAAAAGAAAACAAATGTATTTGTTTTGGTGATATGTAAACTTAGTATTTAACACACAGTCAAATACACATAATTGTCAATGTAGCCTCTTAAAATCTTTTGAATAAACAATTCGTCTGTAATAACATTTTTTTTTAAATGCTTCATCTTCCAAAAGTCTACCAGTAATAATAAAAATGTGTGTCGAAATTTAATAAATTTACCAATTTCTTAAAGCATATATAAATGTTATGAATTATCTACTAAATTAATTGCAACAAACCTAATGTATATTTAAATAAAATCGTGAGCTATCTAGTGGTCATATTAGGAACTTGCCTAGAAATCCACTATGTCTGTGGGAGCTCCTGCTTGGACATCCCAGGGAGCACCTGGTCGGACATCCCAGGGAGCTCCTACTCGGACATCCCAGGGAGCTCCTACACAGACATCCCAGGGAGCTCCTGCTCGGACATCCCAGGGAGCTCCTGCTTGGACATCCCGGGGAGTTCCTCAGAGGAGCTCCGTGGGAGCTCCCTGTAAGGACATCCCTGGGAGCTCCCCAGATGAGGAAATTAGGATGACCCAAATTCATCTTCCAAGGAGCTTCCTGGGATGTGATGTACTTTTCGAGGAGGTACTTGGGACGTCCTAGGGACTTGGTTTTTCGGAGCTCTCGGACATCCGAAATATCCATCCTTAGGACATCCCGAGGATCGCATGTACCCGGATATCCTCAAAGGATGTCCCTAGGACATCCTGGGGACTTGCTGTGCTGGTAAGGTGTTACTCAGGATTCAGTATTGTGTTCCGTTTTTACGAAGTAGATTATAACCACCAAGTGTACTGTAAGACTTGAGGAAAAGGTGTAAAAACAGTGCAGATGAAAGACTATATTCAAAAAGGATGTTGGCGTAATCTACAAATAACCAAAACCAGAAAAAAATCCAGTATAACTGTGTTTTTACAGACTGTTGTAAAATTGTACGTATAGAATGTATCTAAAAAAACTACAGCCAGTTAATCACTCCCACTGCACAACTTATTTAAAAAAATCATGTAAAATTGTATGTTTAATAAACATAACTTGTCAGTATTCCACTGACATTCTGTTTTAAATTACAAAATAAAATGATAGTAATTAGTTGCAGGTCATATTTTGAGATAGGTCGGTACAGAAATTAACGACTAATTAGCTAAATATTGAAATTAGCAGAATTTTAAAGTCATTATAAAAACAGTCCTGTAAAATAGATTCATAATTTTTCAGCAAATATTTTGCTACTGTGACATATTTTCTCAATGTAAGTTCTCACAGCAGAATAAAAATTAGTAGTGCATCATAACACTTTCAATAAAAACACTTCACATTAAGAACATGTTTGTTCAAAAACTATTTTCTGGGACAGTTAAGGTTTGTTTTCTCTGTACTGACATTTAAATTATTACAAAATTCTATAACCTTTTTAGTGCAAGTTGGTTACAGAAACAACAGCATGTTGTCTGAACATAAATTACTATCTCACTGTCAACATAGCAGGTTCAGACCACACAGAATCTTGTTTGTAAATATAGGCAGTGGTAAAATTGCGACATTCTGCACAAATTGTTTAATTTATAACCAACATTGTAGTAGTGAAGGAGTATGAATAGAATTTGGTGTTGTGTAGTATCAACAATTATTGATCAGCTTTATATCACGTATTTACTAGGCGATGATCACTTACACAGGAAAGGTGGTAGTAGAGGTATGCCCACAAACCAATAAATTCTAAATATAAACTCCCATCGCAACAAAAATTTAAAAATCTAACCGGCATACAGGTAACAAATATTTTAAAGTCACTTTTTTTTATGAAAAAAAAAAATACATGACTGTAAAAGCAACATGGTCAGTATTGATATTAAATACTTAGTAGCACTATCAGTAGCACAGGAAAAATAATAAAGTTGCTTAAATAGAAATAAATTCCAACTGTAGACCTACGTGACAGTGAGCCAATCACAAGTTAAACATGTTTTTCTTCTTTTTTTCATTTGTTACTATTACTTATATGTAAAAAGAAAAACAGGTATATGTTATTTAATTGTTATGTAAGGCACTAGTTTCTTGTGTGGTTATTGTCAAATAATTAATGTACTTTCCGTTATGTCTAAATTCACATCTAAGATTTCTATGTTCCGCCAAAACATTGATTGTTTATCTGAAATGCTATCGTTATTAAAAACTTCGCTAGAGCTATGCTAAATCCAAAGCATTTTATTTAAAGAAGAAATTGTGAGTCCAAGGGTAAAATTGTTAAATGCAGGCTATTTTTATGTTCGACAATGTTTCAACAGGTAAATACGGTGTACCTTTATTTTTTTTAAACTAAGATATCCGTTATTATAGGATACCAAAAATAACCAGACCTCTTTTAGTGCATTGTGGTATCTACCCCCATGCTGAATTGACATCATCAGGAAAAAGGTGGTGTGCTTCTGGTCAAATGCACTGTTCACATGTATGTGCCATTATGTAAAGCATCTTGTTTAATTATTTGGAGTCTGCATTAGCTCACATTTGTCGCAAGTCTTAAAAATCTGTTAATTATCTGACAATTCCAAGTGGCTGTTGCTGGGGCTATGAATTTATAATTCAGTGTATCATAATATAGTTTGTGTACAGACAAAAATTCACAAAGGATTTCTAAGTTAAGTATTTGTGTAGTGAAAAATAATTTGTCAAATGAAAATAAATGAAGTAGGAATCTTGATGGATACATATTTTGTTATAAAAGTGAATAAATGAATAATTTGTATTCAGAGTACCAGATATTCACAAAAAGGTTTTTCCAGTAGTTTGTCTTATCTGCTGTACATTTTTAAAATTACTGTTGGTATACATTCTGGAATAGGAATGACAATATATTTAATAATGTTGAAGGTGTAAGAGGTAAACATGCAGGAGGGGGAGAGGTAGGTTCATATAAAGCTACAGGTTCTTAGATGTTATAATGTGAATAATAAGAAATGTCATTGATAAATATCAGTGTTCCAACTTGGTTGAGGGCAAGAATGTCTCACTTGGAAAAATTGGTTATTTTTTATTTTAAAAAAATCAAAGTTAATGATGTAGAATACAGCTCCACAGAAGAACGCTGTAGTAGTAACAACTTTATTAAAAAAATATTTACAGTACATATTCATACTGAACATTATTAGATTTTTCTGTACTAACTTACAAGAGCACAATGAATGCAAACACCATAGAATATCGGTCTTCAATGTCTGGCGTGCAGGCCACATATGGCCCTCGAAAGTCTTTGCCGTAACCTGCCGACCTTTTTAATATAATTATAACATATGACGTCGGTAAGGCGTCAGCCTTTTATGCCTCGCCATGTCAAGGTAGGTGAGCGGTCATATCATTAACAGACTGGCGCTACAGCGCTACATTAGTGCAGCGAAGTGTAACCCCGTCAACACCGAGCAAACACTCACTCACTCTCGCTCTCGGCCTGTGGCAGAGCAGTCGGCTAAACATCTCATAACTAACCCAAACCATAAAGACGTCATAGTGCCTAGGCGTAGTGGTAAACAATATATAGTGCTTCACACGAGTGTTTGATGTTTCAGTGTTATAATATTGTCGAAGGGTATGTGTATGTTTATTTTCAGCGGACATTGAACAGTAGACGCCGTAAATTTAATGTCAAAATTATGTGTCAATCATTATTTTATCTGACAGGTCATCACGGGATGGGGCTCGCCTCGTTCTCACACCCAAGTATTACAACATCTTTTGAGTAAGAGTCTCGTGTTAGCCCGAGTCATTCGGCTAGCTGGCGCCCATTCTTAAAACTTGCCGTACTATTAGTTACAAAGGAACCGTAAACAGACATTCCTGTGATCCCAGCCACGTCACATACATCAATTTTTTAAAAATATTTATGACCTAAACAGTATACATACTACACATGGTGATAACTCTGTAGTTGTCACTGGACCACGGGCATCACTCATAATGTAAATGTGGCCCACACTGTCTTCCAGGTTGAAGACCCCTGCTTTAGAAAGTTTTTGTATGGATCCCTGTTAAAATATTTAGTGGTAAGGAAACGCAATTTGTGCTTGGAGACCATAATCAAGTTAGTAAGATAAGATTCTTGGATATCAATATTGCAATAACAATAACTTTAATTTATAAAGTGTGTATATTGAAGGAAGGTAGTCTGGTAGTAGTATGATTACAAGATTCTGTGAGTGCAAGTCAGTGTAGGTAATTTATTAGTATGCCCATCTGCTTTATTGACTCAACAGTGACCACCTGCTGAAAAAGTTCTGATCTGTCAGTGGCGGTGCGTAAGGCCGTGCTCTCGTGCTGTAGCACTGAGTAAACATTTACAAAGTTATTGTGTACTTCATTTCATTAAATTTCAGGTAATGTGCCACAATGTATACTTCTAACCTTTCCTGATACGCGATCGACTGCTTTGCGCTAAGTTTTATAGGCGGACGGAATTTTCTCAAGTAATTTTGTTCGTGTAAGCCGTCCTTTACTATGGTGTAAACCTGGCTCGGTGCTCCCACAGACTAGCGCACGGCTGTCACTCCTCTTTCCTACCCCCTGTCCAAGCCAGAGGCATAGAGAGACACGGGAACCTCGCCTTTATCAACACCTGCTCCGTGCAATGAGCAGAGTATAGGTGATTCGGAATAAAGTGAACACTCAAACAAGCCCTGATTAATTTCTATTTCCTGCCAGTTTATATCTTTCCGCCGATGTAAACACAAATAATGCCACGTGCTTTTATTTACATAGGGTCGTGCAATGTTTACAACTACATTAAACTGCTCCGATAAATTTTAGCTACAATATCTACTCATTAAATGCACGGGGGCTGAATGTAAGATATAAA
>PNEQ01007915.1:0-37692 GCA_003012365.1 Medauroidea extradentata
GTCATCGTTGTCCTAGTCTAGTTTTATGGCCATTTTTCAGACACCTTATTTTGTTTTATTGTTCTTATTTTCTTTTTCTCTGTCGGCTTTCTGGACACAGCGAATATGTTGTGATGTGAGGAACTGCATCAACCATGACTTGAACTAATCCAAGACTGTCCAACACGATGGAATTCGGAATATATCATGTTGGAAAGGTTTCTGAAAAACAAAGTCACTTCCAAGGCATATAGTTAGTTTAGATGTTGACAACTTGGCAGTGAACGAATGGCATTTAGTGAAAAGTTATGTTTATTTTGGCAACCTCTTCATCAAGCTACAAGTTAACTTTGCGGCAAAAGATTTCCCACTACATCCATGCGTACATCACCAACCTGTTTCCTTGGATAGCCTACACTCGCTCACTGTTGCAAACATCATGCACTTGTAAAGGCATAGTAACTGTGACATTGTTCACGCGATTCAAATTGTTTTGCTTTGTATAATATTTTTCCAATGTCAATTTTGCAGACTGTCAAACTCATCGTTTATTACTGAGAATAGCTTTATTTGTAACGATTTCTCGCTCAAACTTGAAGCCTGTACTGATGTTACTGAGACGTACACTATTTGTTCAAAGATAATGATAAATTATGAATAATCTTTGACAGTTGATGTCCCTTTAGAAATCACCATCTGGCTATCTGCGACAGACTGCTTCTACTCGACTAGGCCAAATTTATTTAATGTCGATTTTGTAATTTTTTCTGCGTCTTTCTGGATACGATTATATTCCGTTCCGGGATATTATATATGTTATACATTAGTTCACAATAGTTACTACAGTATTTTTCTTGTTGTTTGGTTTATTGTTGGGTTTTCTGCAACTCGGAAAGATTTAATTGCAGTAGCGTACATCCATACAATGGTTCCGTTCATAATATACTTACCTGCTTCAGTAATTCTTCAAATATCATATATATTTTTATCACGTTTCTGTTAACTCTCTTTCGTGTTGATTTGTTCGTATTTCCAGTAACAATGAGACGTTTGGTTATGATGGAGAATGTATTTATGTAGGGTTTTATTACTAGTTTCTCGTCTCTCTGTTTTTTTGTTCGGTACAAATTTTGCAATCTATTTTTAAATATTTTCCCGATGACCTAGAGACCGTAAACTTTAAACATAGCTGAGAACTTTGATGACAATGCAACAAGGAGAAAAAATTGAAACAAATTATTATTTACATCTGCGTTAAACTAATTTCTCTATATGCTTGAAACTCTAAACATAGGCCTAGCTCAGAAAAGGAAGACAGAGGAAAATATTAGTGAAAAAATAAATATTTACGGAATGGAACAAATTTTTCCTATTCTTCGTTTTTAAATCTCGTGATGGCAAATTTTCACATAGGCTACATTTGACCAAAATCTATTAAATTGTTATAAATAAAATTTGTTTGCTGTAACATGTTTTAAAACGGACTAAAGTCTACAAAATAACATATCTTATGTAACTACCTGTAAGATTAAACAGAAAACGTGGGGCGCATGCAGGAGCTTAGAGAGTGGCTGTCGTTGAGAAAACGCACAGAACAGTTTATATAATTTGCAGCGCAATAAACTTGTTAGTGACTTCGATGAACTATTTATTCATCAATTACCACCTATTACAAGGGCCCCGCGTTTTTTTTTTTTTAAGTTTTAATATTACAATTATTTTCATAAGCGAAATTATTTTGTACTTTATGGTCTGTTTTAAAAACTTGGTTTATAAACTTTCTATCTGATATTTTTTACGTTCTTCCCTGTATGCGAGGACATTCATA
Source organism: Medauroidea extradentata (assembly GCA_003012365.1). NCBI lineage: Eukaryota > Metazoa > Arthropoda > Insecta > Phasmatodea > Phasmatidae > Medauroidea > Medauroidea extradentata. The sequence goes on from PNEQ01007915.1 coordinate 1,808, forward strand.
TTTAAGATGGTCGGTGTGTGGTTTCAGTTCTACCTTAACTTCACTGTCATTTTGCCTCACACTGCTACTTAAAAGACAGAAAAGTCAATACATATCTCTATGTCAAGTCTCGACTTCTAAGTCACTCCTATCCATTATTGAAAATACTGGATAAGAACCAGATGTTTATATCTAGATATACGAACAATTTTGTAATTACCTGTATTTTGTTTAAAAGTTATCACCACTACACGTATCCATTAATGTCATTTATTGTATTCTACCGAAGGGAATAATTTTGAAAGTGGTTTTACAATTTTTTTGTTTTTTGTTTTAATGAACTACGTTACTAGCAACATCTATTTACTCCTGAAAACAAAGGTCAGTGGAGGGAAAAAATCGAAGCAAGTTTTAACTGTTTTTTTGCGTGTTTCGTGGATTAATATAGGAAGTACTTTTCCATTTCTCTGATAAACGAAATTAAAAATATTAATAATAAATTATAATTGGTTTAGTGCCAGTGAAAGTTGTTACAAAATAATTTTGCTGTTATTTATTAATTAAATTATGTTTTATTGAAATACATATTTTTGTAGTAATAATTCCTATACTGGCTGAGAGAAAGATCTTGAATTGTTTGTAGGAGCAGAAAGAACCTCACACGTTCTTTATTCAGAGATAAATTGCAATTTCACCTTTAAGGTGGCCGTCTGTCCTGATCACCGAGTGTTGTGCAGAGCTACGGCCCTTAGCAGATTATTCTAAAACTCCACGTCGCACATGAGTGACGTCAGCTTAGGAATAGCATTCAAAGGACGTTCCAAGGGTGTATACCCGTTTCAAGTTCACCACTACTCGTTAAAACATTTTTCCTAACGGCCGTATACGGCGAAAATGGGTGTTCTTGCGGTCATTTTTAGGTTCGTAAATATCGGCGCAGAATCTTTTAAAGGTGCAGACGTGTACAATAAACCTTTATCTTGAGTTTTACGTCATAAAATGACAGGGTCATCACTGAAAGGTCTCATACAGGTGCGTTGTTGGTGAGAAGGATGCATGCCCGTGCCACAGAATATTTAGTAATACAGAAGTGAAATAGCCGATAGGGCACACACGCCAGCAAAATGGCTTCCCTGGTCAGTAACATGGCGGAAACATCTACCGCCAACCAGCGTAAGGCAGCTGACCTGCTAGCCGGCAGCCAGGCCAGTAGGAAACCTGTCGTAACATGCAGGAGCCAAACATACATGGGGCTGGTATCAACAACCTCGGGCAGCCAATAGGCGGCGAAGTTCGCCCGTATCAAACGTGCCGCTACGTCGTTTCAGGTCTGTATTACTATCTAGTCTGTGCCCGTGCAGTGACTTGCGCTTAGAAGCTAAGGGAAGGCTTGATGAGCGTTCTGTGTCGTCCTCACCGCTTCCGCATTTCTAGACTTTTTGAACGCGCAAAATACAGTCACCCAGACGGCCAGCTTAAAGACTAGGAATTAAATCAGTTCGCAAAATGTGTTAAGTTCATATGTGAAAGTTCTGAAACAGGAAGTTTTCTTCTCAATTTACTTAACAATTACATACAGTATGGACTTACTCTTTCCTGCTCGTTAAGGGCACATTCACCTCAGTTTTCAACGTCTTTATTTATTTTTATATTTTTACCAGATATTATTTTCCTTATTTTATAAATAAATTGTGATTAAATCTTCCTCTCAGGGATTTTTTGTATCTCTCATAGTTTTTGCGTAATGAGTCGTAAACGTCAAAATTTGCTCTTTACGGTTTTAAGTACGCCACTAAAACCAACTGACATACCAAACTGAAAAAATTCACACTATATAACAATGTTGTTGGTTATGATTTGACACATATAAAAAGAAAAAATATATTTTTTGTGTTTCTAAAAAATTGTTGATATTTTTTTAAAATATTCATTTCAAAATTCAGCAATTTTTATTAAATACAAAAGTATCTTATTTTTTGTTTTTATACATGTCATCACAGCCTACAACATTGTAATCCACTGTCAATTTTGTCGGTTTGGTATGTCAGTTGGTTTTAGTGGCGTACTTAAAACAGTAAAGTACAAATTTTGAAGTTTACGACTCATTACGCAAAAACTATGAGAGATACGAAAGTTTCCTAAGAGGAAGATTTACTCACAATTTATGTCTAAAATAAGAAAAAAAATATCTGGTACAAATATAAACATAAATAAAGACGTTGAAAACTGAGGTGAATCGTGCCTTTAGTAGAGCCCGGAAAAATTCGATGGTTGACTGACCAGCAGGCTAGTCTCCAAGAATGTATGTTTTCTCAAGCAGTCAGCAGCTGCTCATTAGCTGCTCGCTTCCACGGTAAAATAGGCATGTGATTAGTTACATGTTTGTTATTGGTTCAGCTACTTCCAGAATGTGTCAATAAGTTAAGGGCCAATTGCGAAAGTGGCACGAACGTGCAGTTGCTGGAATTCTAGCTTGTGTCGGAAAGAAAACGCGAATTTTCCAGGGCCCTACTCATTCATGTACGAAACCTGTCGATACATTTTCGCAAGATAGTCTCGTATAACCACGTTCCTATCTGTATGTGCGCATAAGGTGCCGCCTGGGTAAAGGCCTAATTAAATCTGGGTCTGGGCGAACACTGATTGGCGAGGAGGGCAAGATTTAAATGGATGACTGGCAGAAAGCCGTGTTTAGTAAACTATGCTAGCACAGGCACAAAATCATCAAGAGGAGTCGCAAGAAAAGAAGAGGATATGTGCCGTGCATTGATTCACTCTTCCGAGTACAGTTTCAATGCGGGTGGAAGGAGGGCGTGATGTCCTTTGGGCCTAAAACTTGTATGTGCGCATGAGTGTGCATGTATGTGTGTGTGTGTGTGTTGGTGCGTGTAAGATTTTCCGTAAACTTATTTGTTCATTTAATTTTCAAAACACAACTGTAAATGTATTTAACGCGTACTTTTTTTTTTCGGAAAACTGTGCAATCAAGAAACAATTTACTTACCTCAGGAATTAAAAAAGTGTAAAATTTGTTTCGCAGCCAACGACCTCACTTCTTACATACATATATACCTACCTTTCATCGTCGAGCAGCTGCTCCAGATGGAAAAGGAAATGTTTGTATTCCTTGAATTTCTGGAATATAGGCTACAAATTACAACAGCTATTCGGAATGAGGAACGGATGGCCTGACACGACTTGTCTCGTGAAAGGATAGCTTTCAAGAAGAATGGCTTAGTTGAAGTATGAAGTAAGGTGTTTCCATTGTAGAGCAAGAAGAAAGTGTGACAGCTAGTGTTAGAGTTGGTACGACAGGGAAGGGATAATTGTACACGGTGAAGGGGAATCGTGGATTTATATATAAGAAAGACGATGGCTGCAATATACCATGCTGACGGCAAACTGTATCGTGGTAGACTAACAGTCATTGAAAGTAATCACTCTTCGCTACATTAACTGTGTATAGTTTTTTTAATTTCGGCGAAAAAAAGAAACAAGAGAACATCTATCATATATTTCACGAGTTATCTGAAGAGCAGTGTGTAGTCACAACGTAAAAAAAGAAAAAAAAAAGAAGTAGTAATGAAAGACATTGGAAACTTACAATTCCCATACATAGGAGCGTTACGAAAGTAGGTATGGTAAAATCGGTTTCCATTCATCAATCGTAGCATTCCTGCACATTATCACGTAACAGTCAAATGCGTACCAATGTCACCAGGTTGGTATATTAATGCTGAACATATGGTATGTTTATAATCTGAAGTATAACTGTTTCATTATTGTTTAGTACGAGTTTTACAGTGCAGTACGTTGTACGTTTACCTACGATATTTTTCAGTTGGGTGAATGACAAATAACTGTGTATATTAGTGTGATAGTTTGTGTAAAGAAAAGGTAGAAAAATTCCGTATCGCAAATAGCAAGAGTGGTAAGTATTGTCAGGAAAAGCTACTCTTTCAGACAGGAAACTTAGATTGACTACTGAATTTTTACTCCAATAATATTCAATTCAGTCAGAGTACTGAACATTTCGCGAGTTCATTTGAACCTAAATTAGATTTGGAACTTTCGTACACATGAGTATACTTTCGTGATTGTGTTGCTGTTAATCAAACTCGCCCGAACAAACAGCAAACCTGCATGACAACACTCGCGGAATTCCGCCCTATCTTCTCAGACGTACAACTGGCCACTCACTGAAGCATCAGCCAATGAACAAGCAGCTTAGGATAGTATACAGCACTGCAATGTCGCTGAACTCGCGAAATTTACGAGTCTCTAATAGTAATAGTCATGTATAGAGACCTGAAAAATCCGCGTTTTCTTTTAGGCGCAAGCTAGAATTCCAACAACTATAGGCCTGTATCACCTTCTCAATTGGTCGTTGACTTACTCGACACTTCTTGGAAGTAGCTAAGCAAATAATAAAATTATAATGGAATACAGGCCCATATCACTGTATCAGCGAGCAGCTAATAAACAGCTGCTGTCTACAAGATTTCACATATGTTCTTGGAGGCTAGCCTACAGCTCAGTGAAACCAGCGAATTTTTCAGATCTCTAGTCATGTAGCACTGTTCTTTAGTCTCAGATAAAAACATGTAAACAGGGGGATAAAATAGGTAAGATTGGTCAAAATTAATGTCATAGGTTCCTATTTAAGTTGTTTTCGAGAGAATTATTATTTTTAAATCCTGGAACCGAGCGAGGTGGCGCAACGGTAACACGTTGGCCACGCATTCGGAAGGACCCGCGTTCGATCCACGGTCCCAGCCATTCTAATTTTGGTTTTCCATGGTTTCCCGAAATGTGAACACTGGGATGGTTCCTTAACAAAGGCCATGGCCGATTCCTCTCCCAGCGCCTGTCATTGTACCAAGTTGTGTTTCGCCGTCTATAATGACCTCGCTGTCGACGTGAAGTGAGCCGACATCATAAAATCGCTACACAGAGGAGTCGAATTTTTTCACTTCGCAGCCACATTTTTTTACAAAGCAAAAATTGATGTAATTTTGGCCAGTTATCGAATGTAATAAAATATTTTAAAGTCGACAAATAACTGAAATAAGATAATTTTTTGGCGTTGAAAAATTTTTGCTACATAGTACAAACAATTTTCAGTACCTATGTAGCAGTTTTACAATACGAGCTTCCTTTCAGAATTTTCAAAATGATATTTGTAAAGTAGGAGCTAGTGTCCTTACGTGCGTTGAAGCAGAGAAAAATCGTAATTTAATGTCCGTATGAAATAGTTCATTCACGATAGAACCATATGTCACGGACTGCGGCTCTAAATGTATAAACAACCCATTTCAAAATATATTTTGTTTATAAAATTGGTTTAAATAAGCAAAGAAATTGATAATTTCAGATTTTTTTAAATACAAAACTATTTTGTATTGGGTAGTTCAGCCGTAACTAATGGCATATGGTTACAAAGTGAGTTATTTCAATTCATAGTGTTCATTGGGTTTCTCGGTGTAGAAGAAGTACAAACATGTAATTGTTGACTTTGAAATTTTTATTATTTATTGAGAGAAATACGTTCTCGCAAGTAACGTCTACAAAACTAACATTATTTCATAATAATATACATTTACTGTTTTCTCCCACTTCAATGCTCTTAAGTACTTAATGGAAATAAATGGTATTGGTCATAATTTAACAATGAGATTTTGAGTTGGAGATGGTGGAACGAGATGAGTATGTAGCAGCAGTGGAATGTAGGGGCGGGAATAACGTAAGTACCCCGAGAGGACCCACCGGCCATCGTCAGCGTCCGCCACGTTACACACATGCGAATATCGGTAGTGGCTCCACCGAGATTCGAACCCGGATCACCGTGGTGTGAGGCAATCAGTCATCCCTACCTTTTTTTCCCTTTTCGATGTCCTTCAGTTTGAGATGCACATGACACAAATGTTTAAAATGCCACTATGGCAAGTGTAAAAAAATATATTTAGACATTGATTTCTTTATCTTAGTGTTGTTTTACACATATTTCACATAAGCAATTTTAACACTTAAATATTATTAAGTATAAGCCGTGAGTGAGCATTGAAAATACCGACATACGTAAACAGAGATAATAAGGAAGTCATTGGGATGTAAAAAGGATCTAAGGGGCAGCCAAATAAGAGAGACGTGACAGTAACGAAAACATCAGTCTGTTGATTTTGGTGTTGTTACTTCCTCTGACATTTCAACGCACATTTCAGCTGTCATCTTAATTAAGAGTAGCATAAGAGACTTGTAGGATCTTTATGCCCTTAAGTACAAAGATATGTGTGGTGGTACTCTCTAATTGACCGAGACCGAACCAATGAGAAGCTTCAATCATCCTGATTGTCTTGTATGTTGGGTCAGTCAGAATGGATAACCTGGATAAACATACAGCAGAGAGGAATTCTCGATTATGACTGGCTAAATACCAAAAGCGAAGAGCTATAAAATCAGTTAATACATTTCTTAAAGGGAAACACATTATATAACTTATGTATCTGGAGGAAATCTAAAAAACTTGCAATTTTATTGGTTCATTTTCGATTCATTTCTCCCAGTCGTCTCCTTTCAGTTTTCTTTGGCAACACAGGATTTCAATTCATAGGCGTAATTCTGGGGTGGCAAGGGGTGGCAGTTGCTACCCCAAAATTTTGTTGCTGAGAACATAAACTTATTTGTCGTAACTTATGAAAAAAATTTTATTCGTGCATTTTCCATTACACTGTTTTTAATTTAGCTAATGATCTAAGATAATAAATACAAAAGTGTATACTAAATTTTGATAAAAAGCTGTTCGATTTCCACCCACTTTTTTTCCAAATCTTTTTTACCTGGTAACCCTGCCACCCTAGTAAAAATGCTCAAATTACGCCCACGGATTTCATATCTTGTAGTAATAGTCTGAAATTCAATAGTGTTGAGTCATTGAGTAATAACTATCCTTATTCAGTTGCTGAGGTGTGTTTCTGGTTGAGTTATAGGTGATGAAACGACTGCAGTCTGGTTAATACATGGTTTATAGTTTTGTTTATTGCGAGATACGCCGAAATGTGATTATTTGGTCTTTGCATTCAGCAAATAAAATATACAGAAGACATTCTATTGTATTTTTACTTTTGTAAACCACGTAATTCTTATAAAATTGTTTGGAGTAAAGTCAGTGTATATCATTTTGGTCATAGCCAATAATAGCAATAATTTGCCATCGAAATATCAAGTTTACTATGTTAAACTTTTTGTGATAAATGTCTCATCAAAAAGGAGACTGGATACAACATCTTCACATTCAGGACATGTCTTCTAGCATACGAGATCACGATTTTCAATTTAAGTTATACTTGTAAACACACAGGTTCAGTATACATATATTATTTGTATTACTAACGTTTAGGCTTACGGAAGTTAATGCAAATGAGGGTGATTGTGCATTGGAGTTACAGCATTACTCTTGTACGTACCAGAAAATCTTTACCGCATACGAAAATAACACATTAAGTGATCATTTAGATGGAAATAATTAAGCATTGCCTTTGGAAATGTGAATTATTATATAGTACCGTTAGTGTTAGTTATATATCTGGGATGCTTTCTTGTCTAGGATCGTTGATTATCAAACTAATAAAAACTAAACCAAAAAACATAATAGGTTATTTAACTGTTCACGTATTTGTGAAGGTCCCATGGTGTAATGGTTAGCACTCTGGACTCTGAATCCAGCGATCCGAGTTCAAATCTCGGTGGGACCTGTCGCAGTTTTTTACTATAAATCATCTGAAACATCAGTAAAATTCAATATGTAACCAACAGAAAATCTCGAATTTCAGTTGTTTTGAGGTGCATACACAAGAAAACATTATTTTTGTGCACTATTAGGTCTGTCCACGGCTTGAAATATAATGTTGAGAAGTTAACGTACTCCGATGTTCGACAATTCAAATTTCTACTGAGTTATTAATCTGTTGGAAATTTCTACAGATGAAAAGAATTTTTACGTAAACGCTACCCAGGTAAATTTAAACATTTATTTATTAGACTATAATTATGCGTTACAAGTCTCTGTTATATTGACGGTTGTAATCACAAAGTACAAAAGAACTGGCTGAATAATGAAGACGTAATATAAAATTGGAATTCAATTCTTTATTATGTATTTCCTTCGTAGTGTATTCTTGTTTATTTGTAAGTATTCTGAATTGATAATACCATTGCCTGTTGGTTTACTGTATCGTAATTTCAGTAATGCTAAATGAAACATATAGTTAGTCGGTAAAATTTTAAAATAAAATTATTTATCTGATTAGAAGGGAAATAAATATATACAAAATGCACATGACAATAGTACTAAATGAAAATGCTTTGTTGGTTGGTGAGTACAGTTTTCGTGTTCACGTGTCCGCTCCTCAGCGTGATAACTATCTTAAACTAATCATAATTTTTATGTAAAACCTTGTGTATATATTATTGCAGCGTACAATTTTATGAGAAAATTTTCTTGAAACAGTATCTATATAATATAAAGAATTCTTAAGTGATTGTATTAATAAATTACTACAGATGTTCTGATGATAGTACTGTTGTGGAGAGAACTAACGTTAAGACCGCTACTCGTGCCGCGTCTTTGTTACATTATTAGTAATCTGAAATATAATGAAGTTTTGGTCGTTGGTCCTGATGGTTACGTGTATAAAGTTTGTAAGTTGGATACAGTGAAACCAAATGGCAAAATAAATGGCAAGGAAACGGTAAAAAAAAAAAAAAAAAAAAAAAAAAAACTTAAAATTTTGAATGCCTTTAGACACAGCTACCATAAACCCTATAAAGTTTACAAAAACTGCATTTCTTACGACCATAACTAGTAACGTAGTTGTAAAGTTTGTGTGCCCGGCGCTCTCGTGGCGTTAATATGAAGCTCGTACTTTCCTCCAAAATTCGCTAACATAAATACAATTCATTCTTGGTGTTAAGTGTTAGAAACTGCAAGGGCGCGCACACATACATACCTACATATATAAGTAAGGTAGACAATTTTCCTCGAATCAAACATTAGACTATAGGTTTACTTTTATAATCGTAATCTGAACAATACAAGTCATGTACGTCAAATGACAGTACTAAAATAATGAATAGAATTTTGTTATTTACATTAGTTGTAGCATTGGATATATATAGTATATAGGTCATTCGAGATAAAGTGAGCACTTAAGATTTAACCTGGGAAATATATCACTAGCCGTTACTGCATACAATTTAACACTAATAATATGTGCCTTACTGCTTGTATGGTTGGAAGCGAATTCCCGAATGTAGTTTCGTGTATTTTACAATTTAAATATAACAATACAGAAATAAAATAAACTTAAATTGACACATTGAGTTTTATGTGATTAATAATATTTTATTAAACCATATAGGTTTCTACCGACTGCACAATTTATCTTACACCCACAAACATCAAGTGACGTGTCCAGAGAGGTTAGACATTTCCCGTAGTAAGCAGTTACGCGCGGACATATACGAATTGGCTGAAAATAGAAATTAAGCAGGGAGATTTGAGTGCTCACTTTATCCCGAACCGCCTATAAAATAAAGTCAAGATGCAAGGTTAATTTTCTACAAGCGTTTCTGAGTTCTTTGCTTAACCGCTGCGAACGCCACTGTCGCTGAATACTGTCAGAGAGCACTCTAGCGGACTGTCAGAGAACTACACAGCCACCAGCAAGAGAAGACGAAAAGCACAGTTGATTTATAAATAGCATAGCAGTCGCACTCGTGTTCCTGAACCTTGTGTGTCTACCTGATGACGGGAACAGATTCCAGTTCCCGAAACGTCGTTCATACTGTCTGTTTGGAAAACTACTGTGTTTTATTTCGTCTCATCGTTTGTGTTGTTTGTTGTTTTTTCTGTTTGTGTCCGACATCTTTGTGTTTTGTTTAGTCTCATCGTTGTGTCGTTTGCTGTAATTCTGTTTGTGTTTTTTGTTTCGTCTCATCGTTGTGTCGCATGTCAACTTAGGTGTTTTATATTTTTGTTATTTCTTTTATTTTCTGTTTGTTCCTTGTTTTATCTGACCATATTCCAGTTTTGGAATTTCATGTTGTGTATGTATCCTGATGACTAAACCATACTCTGCTTATTTATGTTTTCTTGTCTTATTTTTACTTTTAGTTTTCTTGTGACAGTCATTTATTTAGCAATGGAGTATGTCCAAGCAAACAAATCCAGTCATAGCTAAGATTAGTTGTACTACAGGCTAGAGAGATTTATGTCAAAAGTTTGGCACAGGGACAATTTCTACCCCTTGTTTCTCTGATGTCGTTAAAGCGGCAGCCTGGCGAAGGGCATGTTTGTGTGCGAAAATCGATGTGGCGCTGTCAGTGACGCCGGCCGGCGCATGCATTGTGATATCGCCTCTACTGCCAAAGTCGTACGTGAGCAGTATTACCGCTGTAACGTTTTTACTGTGGTGCATTAAGTGGCGACCTTATCATTTTAGTGATCGTGTCACTGCAGCAAAGTTCAATGTACTTATAGACCTCAATTTCGAACAATTCTGTTACATAGTCTATATCTTGAGAAACAACCGCGTAAAAAAGCCGATTTTAGCCATACGTGAAGCTTCAAAATAATACTGCCAATGTGCGTGGTGTCTTCAAAGTCACATTCACAAGTAGCCTGAAGTTTGTTTTATTATCTTAGATAAGCGTTGAGGACTCACGTTTGCTGGTCTCTGAGAAAAAAACGTAACTCGGAATACGCTTCAAGCAGTTCGAGCGCCTGCCAGGCGGCCGCCTTAAGATGTTAAACTGCCCAATCACAGAGCTTCCGGGAATATACAGTTACATGAAGTTGGAAATCTGAAAGCCGAAATTGGTTTGTTTATCACTTTAAAACTAAATTAAATGGCTTCTCTCTTTGCCAAGCAAAGGTAAAATTAATTTTACTACGGTTTCATAAGTTATATAATCGTTTTGCGATAGCCGCGCTACAAGCAGTAAAATCTTATTTCCACAAGAAAACACGTTAACTTTACAATCTCTAGTAGAATTATTGTAAAAGTACCGCACACGGCATTAATATCGTACAACGTACCGCACATGGCATTAATCTTGTACATGATATTCCTTGTGCGAGCGGAAATAGCACGTGTATCGTGTATGCTCTTATACAGTGTTACTTTACTGCGTCTTCAGCGAGTGTTACTCTGTTACCGCCAGTTGTTTGTGGGGCCAGAAAACAAATAGCCTTCACGCATGACACCAGCGATCGAGGTTACAAGGGATAACACCATCTTATAAACTGTTAAGGGTGAAGTGAGTCTTTTTGAAGCCCTGGTTACTCTTTCCGTGTAACCAATTTGTTAAACAAACCTCTATAAGTAATAAACATGGAGTATAGATTTCACCGTAATCGAAAGTCAATGCATATGACCAAAGTAGAATGTAATTTTGATAATTGTTCTTGACGATGTGGTCCTCAAAGTGTTATTTACAGCGAATAACCTATAATAAGAATGCGGTAAGCAGGCTGGGTCCAGTACGAATTTAGTATTCAGTTCTTTCATGTTATAGTAAGCTGGTTGAAAGGCCATGCATTTAATGACAAAAGCCATTTAGACATAAACACTACTACAAAATAATTTGAATTTCGGGAGGAATTAGTTCTCTTTACGAAAAGTATATTTGGGCGTACACACACGCATACACACACGAACACACAAGTGTAAAAAAAATGTCTGTACAATAAGCACCCTATGCTGCGAATCCTGGTATAATATGTATAAGAATATGTAGGCCTACGTGGCAAAATTTTGTGCGACAACATTCTAGTGTATAATGAGGCAACACTGCACGGATAAAGTACCCTCTTTCGCCCCACGTCCAGGTATAATTTCATGTATGCTATGTCGGGTAAACGTAATATCATGTTTGGACTTATCGGTAAGGTAAGTACTTATCTGTGAAGCGCAAGAGAGAATTTGATCTGTGCATGTTGACACTGCGCACTAAAATGTCATCCTGCAACATTTTCTACCAAAATTTTCGTCTTCAATTTAGCCCAGGATTCGCATGGTATGCTCATTATTCTGCCTTTTCAGGACATTCTGTATATTGTAACGAGAAAGCGCTCGAGCATACGTGGGCGAAGCGCGAGTTGCGTCACCTTCTCCTCCCCATCTCTCTATCTCTACTCCAGATGAAACGGGAATGTATCTGCCTTCTTTATTGCTGACGTTACAGGCTGTCTGGGAGCCGGGCACTGGTCAGCTGTCCTTGAAGAGCACGCACCTGGGCCATCATCAACAGTAGCCCTAGCACCTGGAAGATTCGCAGTTAGCTGGCACCATTCCCGAGCTGTGATAACATTCTGGGCGTCCTCGCGCCAGCTATGGCTACAGCAGGCCGACAAAGAGAGTTACGGTGGTGTTTATCATGTGCGTGTTTAGCAGTGGAGTCTACCTCGACGGAGAAGGTACGTTTCCGAATACGATGGTGAAGGCTGTATACGTTAAAAGGCAACAGTGTGGCAAGTGCGTACAGCAGAAAAAAAATAGTTGGATTAAGTATTTGCGAGTGTGAGACCGACGAATAAGTTACACTATTACTGTAAACATGAGAGGTTTCTGGAATGAATTGTTTAAAGAGAACAGTGACTTACGTACTTCGAAGATTGTTTTGTGAGGAGGTACAGACATTTATTAACTGTTTACTTAAAGTAGGAATTTAACACATACAGACGATTACCTGTAAACTATAATTGTAAATATTTATCCACAGAGTTTTTAATGACGAATAGAGAAATGTTGTAAAATTACTGCAGAGTATTTAGTAATAAATCAGGAAATTAATATTTTTATAATTTATTTAATTTCCGAAGCCCTCCATCCTGATTGAGCCAGTAAATTTGTTGCAATAAGAAACACAAAAATAAAGTTAAAAAAAAGTATTTTTAAGGGAACAAGTGAAATAAGATTTTTAAAAAAATGCATACAGTCGAGCGTTGATTTCATATCTCAATAAGTCACCAGAGTAATAATTCTGCACGCCAGTTCAGTGACTTGCGACTAAGAGGCAAGGGGCGTGTTGCCCTTATCGTTCTGCACTTCAAACGTCCACAGAAAGAGCAAAATATTTCCACCCAGGCGGATGGCCTTAAATTGCCGCGGGCTAAATCACGCCAGCCAACGTCCACCTTCAGCACTTCAACGAGGGCGCATCGTGGAATCGACACCCCGCATATGCCGGCGGCATGTTTATTTATTTGTGCAGGGGAGGTTTTTATCCCTGGTGTTCAGGGGTGATGGTGATGGCTCTGGGAAAGGAAGGGTGGGAAGGGTTGAAGGCTCACGCCAATTACACGTGTCGGAACGCACCAATCAGTCGCCCGGGCTGGGCGCCCTTTATGACACAGCACCTGCAGGCGTTGTTACGGCCGATGGCCCTGCGGGGGGCAGTGGACAGTTGCAGTAACACTTCAATCGACGCCTGTAACTGTGTAACCACCCCACCTCCTCCCCCGCAACTCCCGACCCTGGTCATCCGCGCGTGTTTCCCAGCCGGCGACAACGCTGCGTAACGGAGGTGAAGGGAAGCTTGCCTGAAGGCTACAGATGCCAGACGATAAGCGGGTTTGTACAGGCCCTGTTTTCTCATACACAGGAAAGTAAAACATGTAAAAAAATACCGTATCTCAAAACGCTGGGTGCTCCGTCGTAATGGAGAAAACTAGCTTTCATATATATCTTCAAGTAAAATTTTGTCCTCCACGTGGGGCTGCGGTGGCCGAACGGCCAGACCATTCGCCTCCCACCAAGGGGATCCGGGTTCGATTCCTGGCGGGATAGGTCCTCGGATTTTCTCATGTAGGAATCGTGCCGAACGATGTTGTTGGTCGTTGGGTTTTTCCGGGATCTCCCTTTTCCCCTGACCTTTCATTCCGGCACTGCTCCATTCGCACCTCATGTCATCCTTCACCAGCGCTGAATACCTCAACGTTAAGCGCTGACCAAATCTCTCAGTCACTCACTAGATCTCCATTTGTGTGTGTAATTGATTCAACATGATTATATCATAACCGGCAAATATAGTATAAAAATATCAATGTACGTTTCGATAACGTTACATGCTTTCGCAACTGCTGTCCAGGTAAGGTAAGTGGGCTTTACGTCTCGTGGACAGCGAGGTCATTACAGGCTGTGACACAAATTCACTCAAGGACAGAAACTGACAGCGTAAACGATCATAGACTTTGTTAATTAAGGAACTATCTCAACACTCGCCTGCGGCAAGTTCGGGAAACCAAGGAAAACCGAAACCAGGACGGCCGGAGCCGAGAATCGAACTCGGGTCCGCTCAAATGCGAATCAAAAGTGTCACCTTTGCGAGACCTCGCTCGGTACCTGCTATCTAAAGTAACTATAAAAACAGTATTTACAAATTCTTCAATTGTGAACTAACACAAGTTATTTTAATTTTTCTTGTCCCTCGTGTATCCTACTATTGCCAGACAAAATGAGACGAGTGCTCTTGTCGCCGTAGTTAGTTCAGGGGTAATATGCCGCATAAAATAAGTTACTCTCGTAACTGCAGTAAGAGTGAATATTCATAGATGTAAAATAATTAAAGTTGACAGCGATCAAGTAGAAATACAGAACGTTTACAACTATAAAAAATCAGCTTTATTTATTTATCCACGATCTACTTTGTCAAATGCTGAAGTTGGGGCATGGCCGGTTATCTTGCACAAAGAGAAAAAAATCAACAACACTGTTATAAAAATACTAAGATATGAAACTAATAAAATAAACAATACAGACAGGAAAAATTCACGAGTTCACTGTAGGATAGCCTTCAAGAATACTTGTGGTTGCTCGCTGACACGATGATACATGATTGGGCTTGCATTTAGTTGCTTCTTTATCATTGGCTCAGCACCACCCGGGCGGTGTCAAATAAGTCGAGGGCCAGTACAGAAAGAGAAACGAAACTATATTTGTTCGGAATCAAGTTTGCTCTAAAAAACAATGCGGATTTTTCGTGTCCCTGAAAATGAAATCACAATTAATACAAATTCCACCAAATTGGAGAAATATAATTTATTTTTTTTAGTTTATCTACGCATAATACTTCAGTATTGCCATAGTAATTTCCGCTCAGTCCTGATTCCGTACATAAATATTAGAATTATTAATACTGCAAAAAAACATGATTTTAATGTGGTCCAGTAAAACGTTACCAAAGATGCTAAAATGATATCGGTATACATCTAAAAATCACTTCCTTTCATAATAGAATCTAATAACTAACTGCTCATTAATATGGCTGAAGTTAAGAACCTTTCCTTGTTAGACTGTGTGAATTCCTTAAGATTTCGTTTCCTTTGCCGAGATACACTCTGGACCTAGGGTGTAGATTCCTGCGTTCCTTTCCGTACTAAGCCAGGAATCTAAAACCGTTACAGGCCAAAACCTCCAAAAAATTTGTCCACAGCTGAATTTTTGCACCCTTACAGAGTCAAGCACGCTTAATAACATATCAAAACTTTACCGCTCAAAACCGAGTGCGCCACATCGAAATTCGTGCAACAAAGTTATAAGTGACGCGTTAGTGCAGAGTTCTACTAAACTGCTGCCACGAGGCGTAAAGTTTGCCGTACAATTAAAACAAATGGTTCAAAATAATCTAGAAACTCTGTTCTATGTAAATATGTTAAGAAATGCCTAAAAATGTTATGTTAACTATACACCGTAAAACAACAAAGTGAAAGAATGAATTAATTAATACAAGTAGTGAAAGTTAGATAACGATTACCAGCAAAACTAAACGTCTACGTAAAAATCACCCCAAGTATATTTTGTTTCACGTTCTTTCAGCTTTATCGTGGTATATCAGTGAATTAGTTAGCACATTTCGTTGGATAACTATATCAGACGCCAGGATGCATGTTGCTCCTTTGCCTTCAGGAAACTGAGTGAGTGTCCTAAAAAAGCAATTTTCACTCTAATGACATAAGATAGGACAAAAGCAAAGATTGGCATCTACAGATATAGGTCATTCGAGATGAAGTGAGCACTCAAGTTTTAACCTTTGAAAAAAAAAATCACTAGCCATTACTGCATATAAGTCTACATTAGCAAGAGTTACCTTATTATTTGTATGGTTGGTAGTGAATCATTGCAAGTAGTTCTGTGTATTTTTCTACTCGAATACGACATTAGTGAAATAATCTAAAATCCATTTCGACCTTTCTGTATTTAATATACTAAAATACGTATGTGTGATCTTATTAACATACCGACTTACTGTATAATTTGACTTCATTAGCGCCAGCACAAAGTGACACAACCAGGTCACTGAATATCAACTGTCGTTGCACATTGCCGTTAGCACTCCGCGCTACAGACGTAGTTCAAAATTTCACCAACAGGTGTCACGAGAGTTAGGTTTTCACCGTTTCGCTTGGAAGCGAGTTGAGTCATTGAAAGTGTTTGTCGGTTGTGTAATAAATATGCGTTTCTGATAAACACATTCAAAATTACTATAAGTGACTGTTTATGAATATCATTGCTAACTCATGTGAAATCTTTGGTAATCTGTAAATTGTTATGTTTAACGACTGCCAGCCTGAGTATCTGGAATTAGAAACATAATTTTTTCCTGCTTCACACAATAATAAAATACATTATTTATTGTTTCTGTTAAGTGCGTCGATGTCGTCGTTCATGACAGTATGCTGAAGGGAACTTGAATTCTTGAATTTTGTGTGTCATGTCACGCGTTTTTAGTGGCGGATTTGAATTACAAATCGGAATATACTATGCACGCATTTACAAGATTCGTAACGGCAACAGTGTGTGTTTTATCAGAGTCGATGCGTAGAAACCAGAAATACGTGCAATGTTTATCGTTACATGCACCGGAAATATATAAACTGGAGGAAAATAAAAATTAAATTGTTTGAGTGTTCAATTTTTGCCGAATCACTTATAATAGTCTCTTATTTTTTGGAAGAAAAAAAACGATGTTCCCTGAGCAGTTATTTACTTACATATGCACATACGCGATAACATTTATATTACAGAACGTTTCTCGCTAGCAACCCTTCTTAAAGACTAATTTAAGGAGTAGTCACTCGTGTCATGACTGTACGTCCACATGAATCATGTGCAGGCCAGTTGGACGAGATTTACCTATTTCATTCGCCATAGATCTCGTTGTATCCATTTGGAGTACCAGTGCCTGTAGTGTTTTAGTTTTCTGGGGTTTGTTAACAGTAGTTAATTCCGGATTGCCCATTACATAACGGTAACTGTATGTATCATCGATAGAGATGATGGTTTATCGCGGAAAAACTTGACTATTTGCTAGGCTTCAATATACGTTCAACTTATCAAAAGATTACTGGCTTTTCCTTGTACGTGGAGCTACTGCCCTATTTGACTAAGCCAATAAGAATACCGCTATTTAAATATTTGATGCACGTTATTGGTCTATAGACAGCTACGTTGTGTCAGTGTTTTCAAGGCTATGTTGACGCAAAACATTTTCGCGATATACCATCATCTCTAATCATCGATAGGGACCCTTGTTTTTCGCGGAAAAAATTTGCCTCACTTTGTTTCCGTGCCTTATGCGCACATCAGCAGTTCTGCTTCGTGGTCAGCGATTGAATATTTTAACTGTCACGAGCCTTGACATTCTACCGACAAATCACAAACGTGTGGTGTTGAAGGAAAGTTTTTGTAATTGGCTCAGTCAAATGAGTTACGGCTCTTCACACAAACACGCTGCCTATAACCATGAAGCATAATTGCAGATGTGCACGTAAGGCACTGAAACAAACTGGGGCAACATTCATCTTCGCGAAAAAACAGGGTCCCTAGTCATCGAGCATTGCTTCACAAGTAGGATATATTATTGTTACGTAAGCTGCATTGTCATATCGAATGGCACATAATGGCGGAGCAGCTGCCAACAATAAAGAAATGAACATCTGCTCTACCTCCTGATAAAAAAAAATTCCCAAGTGTTCTTCAATCGTGACAATGTATTAATTTTGAGGCAAATAAATAAAAACAAATGTTTAATTTATTCACTCTGTAGTATCTGCACTGAAAGTCCCGCCACTGTCACAGAAAGGTGTGTAGAGCTACGAGACCGCAGTTACATTTATTGTATGTGCTTTTGATAACTTTTTCAGTAACACGATTGTTTTATAATTTGTTTTATTGTCACCAAGTAGATTAATTAACCGTCTCTAATGACCTCGTTGTCGACGAGACACTTATAAGATGTATTATCTTTATTAGAATAATTTCCTGATGTAAATTGTATGACATATTTTTTTTATTTGACATCTTATTTTGTTTCGGTATTGCGAACTGCAAAAAATTTACGAAGTGCAATTTAACAAAAAAAAATTATCTGCTATTAAAGTGTGCATATTTTTTACGTATAGATTTGGTTACTGTAGCCAGAGTTGTAGATTGATAAGCCTCTCGTTTAATAACAGCCATCAATTTTTCTTTTATATAATTGCTACACATGGGTGGTTGGTGATACTGATACATAAAACATAGCACATGCCCTCAAGCGTAAGAATAATAGCACAAGTTTACTGGTGGCATTTATTTTACTTTTTTTTTATCTCGACGTTTCCCTACTGTTTTCCTCTTCAAGTACTACTACCATACCCTGTTTTTTAAAATTTATCTAGCACATTCGCTTGCATTATCTCTCTTAATGTCGGGAATTTTTCTCCTGCCAATGGCATGTAACATTTGCAGAAGTAGCCGCTGCAGTTGGCTGTGTACAATTCAGGAATTAAGACCGTCTCATTAGAGAGTTGCCTGCCTCGGGTATTCGCTTCAACCGTACCGCATTAACGAGAACGTTTCAAAAGCCGAAGGCAATTTTTCTGAGTGCTTTTTCTCCCCTGGTCACAATAACGACCATCGGCGGGAATGAAGCAAAAGAAGTAAAAGAAATTCACATTATTTTTTTTTACCCGGGAGCTAACGACAGATAGCAATACCGTAGTGCTGCAGGCATAGCAGGATATGATAATAGCCGTGAATGGATGTGGTCAGCCCGTGGTATGTCGTTGTGCAAGAGAGGCACAAGTGACGCCTGTTCATTCGATCGTACGGTTCATTCATGTGTTTTGGGGGCTCTTGTTGGATAACACGTTACGCACAAATAAATCATTTTGAGACTACGTCATAGATATACTTCCTATATGTTACAGTAAAGGCACGAAAGTCCGATGCGTATAGATAATATTTATGGTTTATAAGAATTTTACGCAGAGTTATTCATCTATAGGTACTGCAGTGTTCAGCATCACGATTCTAAATTTATTTCGTGACGTGGATTCAGATTTTTGAAAATAGAAAACTATAAATCGTTGCAATTTTACACATTCCAGTATAAGTTTTCCGATTCTTTTCAGACAGAGATTTGCTCGTTATTCATTGCAATTTTACACATTCCAATATAAGTTTTCCGATTCCTTTCAGACAGAGATTTGCTCGTATGTAAGTCTATAGGTTTATTTCAATGTAGTTTTTTAGTCTACTTTCCGAAGTAAAAAGTAGGCATATGAGGTCACCTTTTTGTCTGTGTGTGTGTGTCCGTATGTGTATGTCCCCTAAAAACTTTTGAACCAAAGGACCAAATTTCATCAAACTTTGTACACATATAGTACTTAGTAACATGACTTGTCTTTTATATATTTCGTTTACGCCCTTTTCATATTTTCGAAATGGCAGCCATTTAAAAAAAATTTTGATCAATCTAGATATCTAAGAAACAGTATTTAAGAATTTCATCAGACTTATACACAAAGCTGAGTTGTGTTTTTTGTATCTCGTTCGTTATGTTTTCACATTTTCAAAATGACGGTCATTTGTATATGTTAGCATAGTATTACATATCTAAGGAAATATTTTCAGAATTCTATTAAACTTGGTACTCATATACTACACACAAAACTGACTTGACTTTTGTGAATTTTTTTCATCCTATATTCATATTTTCAAAATGGTGGACAATTTTATGTTTTTAGCATAGTTTTACACCTCTTAGGAAATATTTATTATAATCTCACCAAGCTTGGTAGGCCCCTACATATATACAACTTACAAAACTAACTTTACTTTTGTGTAATTCTTTAACCTGTGTTCATATTTTTAAAATGGTGGCCATATTTATATTTTTTTGCGTATTATTACGTAATGGTAGCCACTTTTAGATTTTTCGCATACTAAGTCATATCGCATAATATGTCATATGTTCATATTTTTATAATAGCGGCCATGAGATATTTTTTTTGTGTAATGTAACATACTTGGGGAAAGGAAATACTTTTCTGAATTTCTTTAATCTCAGCACGTATATTGTAGTTAGTTGATTGGACTTTTGTGTTTCGTTCATCCAATTTATGACATAAGGACATCTCAGAAAAAATTTTTTCTCGTTCTAATCAAACTTGGTAAGTGTATCCCATTGATTAGTAAGCTGACTTATTTTTTTGTATATTTCGTTTATCATATGTCTTAATTAATATTATTATTCAAGATTCCTGGATGTGCGTAAACAAAATTAACATTCAGGGTTAATTTGCACCCGCTTTGAGGAAACTATGTTGTATCTGTTATGCTGGTAACTTCTTGTTTTCCATGTAAGGGATTTACGATGCGAGGGTTGTGAAAAAATGAACATTACGCCGTAACTACTAACAGCATTACGGTTCTGAATACCATAATTTAAAAATACTCGTACGTTCAGCAAGTTATTACTTTTATAGCCTATGTTGCAATTGACACATCCAACTAAGAACATCGTATCTACATACATTAGTTGTTAAGGAGAGTAGTTTAATATTTTAAAAAATTCCTGTTTACTATTATTTTCTAACAGTTTGATTACGCGCTTATGTAGATGGCATTTCATACTTGATGTAATAACTAACGAGAAGATAGTGGTAATTTTTAATATAATTAACCTAATGGTAGAGACATGCAGAATTCACGTTATAATTTGGTAGCGGACTAAACTTCACTTTTCTATACATAACAGAGCATAATCTGCGATTCAATTGGCCACGAACTGTTATGTGTTGTCATTTACGTGTGTTACGTCTTTGCAGAGATTGGCCTCTCTACCGTGTAAGCATTCTCCGCGGCAAGTCACGACAATATCGGCCAGCGGAAGACGTCGAACGAGCCTATAGTCACTTGGAGTTTAGTCAGCTATTAGAAAATTACGCGAATTTTCCATGACTCTCCCTATAGGCGATTATTTGTGAATAATACAAAATCCATAAAAATGTCAGTTACGATGATCGACGGATCAATATTCTTTTGATTGTAATTCCCGCAATTGTTTAGAAATTGTTACTGATCATTACGTAACACGTTAAGGTAAATAGAGAATTGTAAATATATATGAAGGTAGAGCTGATGCAGATCAATTGGTACAGTAAGGTGTATCAATAAAATGGCGTCACCGCTTCAAAGTTTGTGTAGTCGGAATAGAACGAAAGTGAACGAAGTCAAGAAGTGTGCGGGCAATACGGTTGACTCTTGCACGTTCATCACTTGCCTCGTCGCTATGGTCATGAACTTTTCGCGATAATAATTTTGCCCCACTTTGTTTCAGTACCTTACGTGCACACCTACATCTATGCTTCACGGTTATTGGCAGTGCGTCCTCGTGAAACAACGTCTGTCATTTGACTGTGCTGATAACAATAAGGTTACTGCGATTTGCGAGTAGAACCTCAAGGAACATGACTGTTAAAACATCCAATCACTGGCCACGAAGCGCAGCTGCAGATGTGAACGTAAAGTACAGAAACTAACTGGGGCAAAGTCCTTTTCGCGAAAAGTTCGTAGTCGTACATGTAGCTATAGGGACACGTAAAATTCGCGTTATTTTCTGTCAGCTGACTAGACTCCAAGTGACTGTAGGCTCGTTCGACGTCTCCCGCTGGCCGATATTGTCGTGACTTGCCGCGGAGAATGCTTACACGGTAGACAGGCCAATCTCTGTAAAGACGTAACACACGTAAATGACAACACATAAAAGTTTGTGGCCAATTGAATCGCAGATTATGCTCTGTTATGTATAGGAAAGTGAAGTTTAGTCTGCTACCAAATGATGACGCGAATTTTGCGTGTCTCTATTCATCGCCTCTAAGGTGTCTGCCTTCCCGTCGAAGACTCATTTTAAGGTCGTCAAGTGTGCAACATTCATACATTTATATCTGCATTAAATAGTTTAGTAGATGTTACAAAAGCTTACATTACCCTTCTATGGGTAACTTTTAACCGCATTAGGCCCGGTTTCTCAATGTCTGATTTTCTTCTGATTATCTTCCGATTAAAATTTAACCAATGGTTAGCAACAATATCTGTTTCTAAAGTAGGCTACTGATTAAGAATAATCAATGGTTTAGAAGTCGGTAACCATTGGTTATCTTAATCATAAGAAGAGGAATTGATTACAGAGTTAAACAGGACTTTTAAAACAAACAATATTATAAACAGAGACAATTTTTTAGGTTATGATGACAAATGATTTAAATTTCTTGTTTGAAGATGATGATGATGGTGAGCTTGCTGAGTGGCTTGCGCGGAGAGGCGATAATGTATTACACGCATCAGTAAGTGGCACTCTTACTGCTCCTGCCTCACACACACAAACGCAGACTATCTAGGGAGGCCTCTTAAGGGTGTTCAAGTGCGATAAAATCATAATTTTATATCTTTATGAAATAATGTTAGTTTTCTAGACGATAATTGTGGATACAGTTTCCTCTTACAAAACAATGTTAGCTTTCACAGTTTTCTCATAAGGGTGCGATAAAGTCACAATTTCCTTGATCTACTGCCATGCAAATAGTGAAAACCAACTGTCTTACTTGAATAAAATAATTCACTGTGATTTTACATCCCATGAGATATGCAATGAAGTATTTAAAAAATAATTACGCAATAATTTGAATTGTTTAAAAAAATCGCAAAATTACAGGAAAAAAGTTGAAAACATAGCAATTTTTTTAAAATACAAAAATAGTTCGCAGGATTTGTTAAAATTGTTTAAATACGTAGCCCGTGGCATGTCATTTCACTGTGAATTATTTCACTTATGTAAGTCAACTGGTTTTCGCTATTTGCATGGTAGCAGAACATGCAAATTTTGTGTTTGACGCACCGTTACGAGAAAACTATGCTAGTTAAAATTGTTTTGTAAGAAGAAACTACACTCACGAGTATCGTCTACAAAACTAACACTATTTCATATAAATATAAAATTATGATTTTATCGCACTTGAACACCCTTAAGGGCGCGGTCTATATCAATTTTCATCACCATGTTTTAAATATTTATTTGCACAAGATATTTATTTTAGACACAAACTATGACTAAATTTTGCTCTAATGAATTTTTTTATCTCTCATAGTTTTCGCGCAATTGCTTGTTGATGTCAAAATTTGCATGTTTGCGTTTTAAGGACTACACAACCAGCTGATACACCGAACTGAAAAAAAATTCACAGTGGATAAAGACATCGCAAATAAACATTTTAAAATTCAATAATTTTTTTAAATATCAAAATATTTAATTATATGTTCTAACATAGCTGAAATCGTAATATACACCATAGTTATATACTGTGAATTTTTTCACCCTGGGAAGTGACTTGGTTTTAGTATAGTCCTTAAAACGGAAGCACGCAAATTTTAGATTTAACAAGTCATTATTATGCAAAAGAATATGCGAGAGAAAAAACATTAGAGAGAAATTTAGTCACATATTGTGCCTAAAACAAGAAAATAAATATCTGGTACAAATAAAAAAAAATTAAAACGTGGTGATGAAATTTGCTGTAATACGCACACTAAACGTGGTGAAAGTAGACGAAGTAATTAATTTCACTGTGGAAGTACTTACACGAGAAAAAGCCTCTACAATGCTAATTTCAATAGTTCTGAATCGTCTGCCGACGGTCTTCTGTAGACTGGTCTGTTCTGCGGCCGGGCGTGGAGTTGTGATCGTGTTGCTCTTCCCCAGGTCTATTGAGCACCCTTGTCAGGCACCTACCTCGTGGGCGGAAGGGGGGATGGCATTAGTGGGGCGTGTGTCGCTGATGATCGGACCCCTTTATTCCTGACGAGGACGTTTATGCCCCGTATCAATCTCGCCCCACCCCTGCAGTCAGGACGCGTGTTTTTACTAGTACCGGTGATTGCCCGCTGCACTCTGCTTGCGCTACGGCTAATGGCGCATACCTCACCTCTACCGGCCAGGCATGTGTGGACCTGCATCGCGAGTATGGTCGTAGCCTCTGTGAAGAGGAGGGATGCACATCCCCCCCATACATTTCCAAAATTGTATTTTAAAAAAAATGTATACCACCATTAAAACGAAAAAAAAAAATCATTACAATTTTTTGTCGTAGGCGAAGTGAAGTGAAGATATTTTGGTCAGTGCCTAACATCGAGGTCTTTAGCATTGGAGAGGGGTGATATGACGTGAGTATAGATAATCGCCGGAATAAATGGCGGGGGAAATGGAAGATCCCCGAGAAAACCCACCGACCCGCGGCGTCGTCCGGGACGATTTCCACATGCGAAAATTCGGGACCGACTCCACCGGGAATCGAGCCCGGATCGCCTTGATGAGAGGCAAGAGGTCTGACCTCTCAGCCACCGCGGTCGCTGTTATAGGCGAAGACGTAAATATTGTTGTTAGTGTGTTACACATAATTATAACATATATCCAAGCAATTTATTAACGTCTTTGTTTGAAGCACTTTGCACCCCCCCCCCCTCTCCAAATCATGATACGTGTATCGTTTCCAGGGACAATAGATCTCTGATAGGCCTATTGGTAGGGACCCTTGTTTTTCGCGAAAATAACTTTGTCACACTTTGTTTCCGTGTCTTACGTGCATGTCTGCAGTTCTGCTTCGTAGTCAGTGATTGGTAGAGACCGGAAAAATTCGCGTATTCACTGACGTGTAGGCTAGCCTCCAAGAACATGTGTGTATTCAAGCAGACATTATCTGCTCACTGGCTGCTCGATGACGTAGTGATATGAGCCTGCATTTAGTTGCTTCTGTACTATTGGCTAAGCGACTTCCATGAAGTGTCGAATAAGTCACGGGCCAATTGCGAAAGTGGCACGAACTTACAGTCGATGGGATTCTAGCTTGGAGCCAAAAGAAAACGCGAATTTTTCAGGTCTCTAGTGATTGGATATTTTAACTGTCACGAGCCTTGTGAATCTACCGGCAAATCACAAACGTGTGTTGTAGCAGGAACGTTATTGTAATTGGCTCAGTCAAATGAGATACGGCTCTTTACATATACACGCTGCTAATAACCATGAAGCAGAATTGCATATGTGTACGTAAGGCACTGAAACAAGTTGGGGCAGAATTATTTTCGCGGAAAACAGGGGCCCCTACCTATTGGTTTTCAACGGTAATATGCAGGGACTGCTGATTTTCACGAAAAGAGTTTTGCCCCAGTTTGTTACAGTGCCTAAAGCCGGAATCACAACCACACTTATCGTACGTACGAACTCACGCACGTACGTTAAATATTAGAGATTGGATTCACAACAATATTTTATCTAGACATGCGCGGAAATTGTTTATGCCATAACAAAATGTCGGTAATGGATTATCGTAATTTATTTATATTATTCAAAGCGAATTAAATAATTCATGGCCACGAGCTATATCATTTCTCAATGTAAACTAATATTTAACTGAGTCTTACGTTTCCAAATACTGCATTCACAAGCACCAATTAGCGTACGTACGTAAGAAGTAGAAAGTTGATCAACTCTGTTACGTATGTACGCACGCTACGCGAGGAAGTGAATGCTAGCATGCACATTCGGTGTTTCTACTTTCACACGTACGTATGCTAAGCAGTAGTTGTGAATCCAGCTTTACGTACACGTCTGCAGCTCTGCGTCACGGACAATGATTGGATGTTTGAACTCTCACGAGTCGTTCTACTGGAAATTTATATACGTATAGTGTTGCAGTAACCTTTCTGTGATTGGCTCAGTGAAATGAGAGTAATATCTTCATAAAGGCACGCGCCCAGTAACCATGAAGCAGAACTGCAGGTGTGCACGTACGGCAATGAAACAAAATGGGGCAAACTCTTTTCGCGATAATCAGCAGTCCCTGGTAATATGAAATGTGACCACGTTTGAAGACCGACTTGTGAGTAATAATAATAATAATAATAATAATAATAATAATAATAATAATAATAATAATAATAATAAAGAATTAAAATTTTTTGTTGCCTAAGACGTTAAGGGTGCCGTGTTCGTAAATGTTTTCTTTACTAAACTACGTATGTCCTTTTCGTCAATGTATGAAAAAAAAACACACTTTAAACGGTCACGGAAAGGTAGATTCAAAACATCACGCTAGTAAGTGAGAAAAATAATTTGTGATCCCCACAAGACGGCCAAAAAGAGCTTTTTCAACCTGTTGTATCTATATAAAAAACTCAAGGGATTCGTGTGAAACTACTCTAGAAACATGCAATGAACTTGGTTTGAAACTTTTCACCAATAAAATGATCGGGTCGCCACAGAAAGTGTCAGTCAGACGAGTGATCTACGATACCACTACACGCCGTTTCAGTGTCTTGTGGTAGAGGCGATACGCGCCACAGGAGCTGGTCAACGTCGCCCACGACCAGCAGGCGGGCGCTTTCTTATATAAGGAGTGGGGACTGTGGAGGCAATATCTACACACACAAAAAAATTGTACATGTGTTTTTACTGATGCTCAATTTTCTTACTGATCCTACCTTATTACACATTTTTGGGTTAATGTTAACACAAATTAATGCAATTAAGAGTCTGTTGTACCATTCATATTTATTTGGTTAGGTGCATTATGTTTGTGTGTGTGTATAAATAGATAATATAAATAAATATATATATTATAATGACGAGTGAAAAAAAAAACAGAGGAAAAGAAAAGTTTGCAAAAATGATTGCTTAAAAAATAAACAAATAAAATAAAATTAAAAATTTCTGTATTATACACTTACTGTCGACGTTATCTGCACTGCTTTGCTTTTGGCAGCACCAGACGTATAGAACTTTAAAGTAAGGATTACTTATGTTAGTCCTTTTTTTCATAGTGGCTGATCTGTTGCAAAGCTTATCATACAGCTCGTAAAAGCTAATACATCATTTAAAAATACTAATGCAAATAATATTGAGAATGTACAGTACTGAAGTATTAAAATGATATGTGCACTTATAAAAAATAATGTCATTGATTATGAAACACAATATTTTAGTCAATATTGCGATTGTTTAAAAATTTCCGTTTTTTAGAGTTTTTTCTTATTTCCCAACGACTATAGAAAATTCCCGAAAAACGGGAAATATCCCGCTATATGGCAACACTGCAACGTTGCGAAACCTGTCTTGGCGAGGCACGCTGTGCGAAGCAGGTAGCCCGCGGTAAGTATCGATATCTCGCAAACTGTGCTGCGCTCTATCCTCTGGCGTGCTAACCTCAAACTCGCGCGCCAGTAACTGTTCCCGCGCTTTTTTTACGACAGCTCTAGGCTCGGTAATTGGAAATATGCAAATCGTTACACAGGGCAACACATTTGTAGAGTTCGTCTCTCTCGTCAACCCGCCCTTCTCCACACCGCCTCGCAATTCTGTCGCTACCCAATAACGGCCCCTGTTTAACTCCGATGTTTTATTACACTTTTTACTGCAACTCCGGCTTTCATTTGCCGCGCCTATTCTTTACAATCACCGGTGGGAAACATCCTAACTTTTTACAGTATTATTGCGCCTGTGTCTTATGGGGATTTGCATTCGAATCCTTAAACGTCAAATAACACTGTATGTTGAAGTGTGTCGACGTTGAAAACCATAAAATAGATTGTAAGTCTCTCATCTTTCTGGCCTTAATTTCAATTTGCAACACTTTCTTCAGTTTTAAACTAATCTGTTAAAAAACGACGGCCATTTTGTTGATACTTGTACGTTTAAACAAAATCTTCAGTTTTTTAGGATGTATGCTTTTTAAAATACGGTCACAAAAACGTTGTTTGCATTAGTATATAAAATGTATTATTTGCAAGAAATTTGTTATTCAAGTATACAGACAATATTGAACCACAACCTTTAAATTATTCCCACAAATGCTGGTATTACAATTACGTGACAGACGCGATGCGAAAGTCGCGATACGGCACTGCAATTTGTCGTTATTTCCACAATAGTTATGTTGTCAGCGACATATACTAAAATATTATTACTACTTGTAAATAGTGCATTGTCACTACCTACTAAACTTCTGTTTGCCAGACATTCATGTTTACACTATTTTATTATTTTTACTTTCTTATAAACTATTATTGCACATAACTAACGCTTTCAGTTCTGACTCACTTTGTATAGGCAATTTTGCATAACTGGTACATTTTGTTGGTTACAAAAAAAAAAAGGGTGACTTGTGATATTGTAGTAAGTAGCCTATATTATGCCACGTTGTCACTGCACATTATCGGCCAGCTCATAGTTTAAGCGGGGTTTTTAATTACACGTCAACATGATTATTTTCTTCTGTTTAACAGGAAGTGTTAGTGTGTTATTAGTCCGTTTTTCTGTAACTTAAAATAAATCCGTAAAAATACTATCAGATTTCAGTACCTTGGCTAGAGTCACTACAACGAAACGGTTAGCAACAACTTGAAAATAACATTTATGTTGTAATTAGTGATTCAGAATGTTAGGGGGTTTCACACTCCACCTCTCCTTAGCCAGAAGGCCCATTTTAATTATAAATCATATCTAATTAATCTCGTGTTCGTTTTTAGGAAAAACCTAAACGATAATTTTTTTCTGTAACAAATAACACGAACTGAGCAATTTTCACGGGCGTGAGTCACACATCTACGTCCATGAAAATATTGCACAGTTTCACTTGCGAAAATTTTGTAGCTGTTCTGAGCGCATGCTTCTGTTGATTCTTTTTTACGAATCCGGGCTGTATTTTTGTAGTTTAAGTAATAATAATAATAAACTGTTTCTATCCAATAGAAGGATTTATTAAATCGTGTTTATAATAACCGTGTTGCATTTAAAAACTAAAAAAACAATGAAGCATAATTATTATCTCGAAGATAAACATATTGGGAATAAATAGACGTAGAAAGGAAGAAATATAGCACGCTGGATGCAGCACCGTCATGCGCCAAATACGTAGGCCTATATTTCTCTCTGGAAAGAAACGGGAAGAAAATATCATCTAACGTTTCACACCGCAGAATTATCATTGTCTGTTATACTAAATGTCTATGCGTCCAGTCTGGAAATTCCTCACCTACTTGAAATTGAAGTGACCAAACTGACGAAAGTGACGAGATTTCAAACAGGAAAAAAATATATAATACTGCTGTTTTCGTTTTAACGTTATATTTCACGCCAAACCAAATGTACGACATTTTGGCTTCAAAGATAGTGCCTCTGAAATACATCGAACGGGCGTTGCATATCATTTAAAGACACACCGAGAAAAATATTTAGTAAAATACGCAAATAAGATCATTGCTCAGAACAATCAAATAAACTTTTTTGACATCATTTAGTTGATTCGACAATGTAGTTTTGTTACAAATAACTCGTGTACAATGTTGAATCAAGCAAGTTAATTTGTTTAGCGTAACAATAGCATGTGTTTCATAAGCCCGGTACACACTATACATAATTCAGTATAGAATTCCGTACCAAATTCTGTGCAAATAACACTGCGACATACAAAGTACGCAAGCAGGGTTGCCAATGTGTTATGAAAATAAGTAAAATTCTTGTTTCCTGCTAAACAAAGGCTGCTGGCGCTATCAAAATTTAAATAATATAATATATTGTCACTTACTTGGGACTCACATGTGTGTCTTATGTGAAATATAAAGTATTCGGGAATTCTACATCGTAAACATTATTTTCTTCTTTATGTACCGAAAGTTGTTAGTAAACAGTAACAGTGTGTACGCCACACAGAAATTTCGCCACATAATGCTGGTCTAAAATCGCTATCGATGGTTATGAATAGAAATAAGTAAGTAATTCAGTAGAAAATTAAGGATAGTGTGAACCAGGCCTTATAACAAAGTAATTTTTCTGGACTGCAACATGTAACATGTCTCCGTGAAAGCAATCATTAATTTATTAGACTTAGTTAGTAGTACAACTTCTGATAACTGTATAATTTGCTAAACCATAGCACCATTTTATCCCTTTCAACTACAAGAATGTATTCTTTTAACCAAATATTTTTGATGAACTACAATATATTTATTTTAAAACAAACCTTGAATTTATTTAACCTAAATAGAAGGATACCTTATTTAAGAAGGGGATATCGTCGACATATTTAATGTTTTTTATTTTGTGTCACAACTTTACTTTCGGGTAAATTTATGGAAATTTAACCCAACTGCTAAATAGAATACATATTGATAGAGTTTCAAACGTCATAAATATTTGTTTACCATTACTGTTGTTGCATATCTAATTGCAATTAAGAAATCAATAAGAATTTTCTACCTGCAATTATATCGGTAACAACAGTGAATGTAAAGAGATATTTGTGATGTCTAAAAGTCCATCAATATGTATTCTATTCCGCAGTTAAGTTAAAAATCCACACATTTGCCCAAAATAAATGTAATGGCACGAAATACAAACATTAAAGATGGTGACTATCTCTCCCTCTTAACCAAGTAATTTTGTTGTACATGAATGCATTCTACACCTGACAACCCGCAGAAGTCTTCTTAAATCATTACTTTAAACTCCCATATGCTTGTTAAGCAGCATTTTTGATATGCCTCGGAATCGTAATAAAACAATTTATATTAATTTCACTCGTATGTTATACAGGGCACGTTTGTCCAAAACTTCACAATTTGCACAAAGGAGACGAAATTATATTGTGGATAGTCAAGTGTAGGCTTACAAGGGTGCAAAAAATTGTATCGAATTAAATTCGGACACAGTCCTAGTAGGACTTGAGCTCTTTTCTTCGAAGGGTAAGAGAACAAACGTTTTCAACGCCAAAAGTACTTCATTACGAAACGCACAGAAATGATCCAATGCTGGCGATCGTAAAACAAAACATAGAGAAACACTAAGTAATTAAACTTCACATAACTTCAAAACAGGTGCCAACATCCTAAATCCCCACGAAACCAGCTAAGATCTTGTTTCTACGACTGGAGGCATTGCCTGATGTAGCATGCCCCAATAACACGATTCATACCGCTCGCCGTACGTTGTAAGTCATGAGTAAGGTTAATTCTACTACAGGTTAGAAAGAACAATGTTATAAGCTTGGCACAGGGAAAATTTCTGCAGCTTGAGCGCTGGTATCGGTAGTGCACCAAACTGACCAATCACAGAGCTTTCCTGTATTTTAAGTTACATAAAGTTGATAGTATAAAACGCGAAATCGGTTTATTTTCACTTTAAAATTAAATTAAATGACTTCTGTCATCGCCAATATTATTTAAATTCAATTTTACTACAGTTTCGTATTTTTCAGGTCCACGTGCTATTGCAGTGAAACTAGCGGCAGAAATTTTCCCTGCGCCAAACTCTCCCATAAGAAAACACATTTTCTTTCTAACCTGTAGTAGAATTAACCTTAGTTATGAGACACGTAGTAGCTAAAGTACAGTAACGACGCGTTTTCGACAGTATTTTGACACCAACATACTTTGTTTCTGTAAATGTGAGGATTGATCCTCCGAAATTTTGACGTGCAACTTTGCGACAGACTGTATATTGGCTGGAAACAGTTAAAATTGACCTTTCTTTTGACTTATTTGCTTTTATTAAAATTACTAGCGACCCAGGTAGCACTAATTGTCTATAGCCAAGAAATGAAGTCTATACATTGACATGCCGCACACTTCCACTTAATTAATTCAATTACTACTGTTTATTGATTTGTAGGAAAAATTTGACACAAAATTGGCAAAAAGGAAAAAAAACGATTGATCTGATCGCTACCAAACGTCACAGGATTACCCGTTGGACTAATCTGAAGATTGCCTGAAAATTTCATCAAAATCGGTCCAGCTCTTTTGGAGTCCGTACGGGAACATACATACACACATTGACATATATATATATATATATATATATATATATATATATATATATATGTGTGTGTGTGTATGTGTGTTTATGTGTAATACTTTTGTTAAGGTTTTTTTTGCGACTCAGCTGCATTCCCTCGCAATGACGCATGCCAATAAAAGTGAGTCAGTTCATAACATTTAGTCGTTGCAAGAACCGTTCAAAATACCAATCCGAAAACGTGTACATCAGTTCGACCACAGAACGTCATTGACCTGCCTACAGTAGTAACTGTACTGTAAGTGCCTGCAAAATTCGTACAGCTAAGCAGTTCGTCAAAATTTAGCACTTAGGTCGAGGTAAACAAGTTCAATACGAACACATTTCGCAGCCATGTTTGTTGGAATTAAAAATTGAACATATTTTCGACGCATATACCTTTGTTTCTTTTGTGCTTGTGGCTCAGCAATAGGGTTAAAAATAAAAAGTATGGCTTTGATGGATTTTCAAAGTGTCAGTGCAAGTATACTAGGTATAATTTCCCAATTATTAGATACGTACTTAATTATCATAATTGTTTAGTATGTCAAAGAATGTAAAAGTGGGTGGTAATCATTATGTAATGGTAATATGGAATCCTACCCTCAGAACCAAAATAAATTACTTTATTCCTCACAAAATACGAGAAAGTGACAGAAAACAAAGAAATGTCTTAAGAATAGTATTATATTAATACAAGATAAACTTGTCTTGATTGAACGGAGTAGACATAACTGTTTATACACAATTATTAGTTCAAATATCTTCATTTGCAATCATCACAAACACAATGTCGGTTGTCTGCACCACCACACTCACTGTGAGCCCAGTACCCCCAGACCATAAACTGAACCCACAGCTCACCCGATTTGGAATTACAGAACCGTTCGTCGCAAAATATGCATATTGCATCCTTCTGTGCAAGATCTTCTTCCCCTACAGGCACATCCAAATCTGAGTCTCCCGATTTATCGCCTTCAAACTCTTCGTCAGATGACGATGAACTGTGAGGTAACTCTTACCTTTACGTAGTTTTTGACTTGCCTGTATTTGTGTCACCTTTCTGAAGAGTTAGCGCTGCTCGTCTACCTCTGCGCCCTCTTCCATTTCCACGCCGTCGTTATGTGCCTTGTCTAAGCCTTCGACCACGTGTATGGTTCTGTTCAATCCGACGCTTAGATCTTGTAATTGTTGTTTGTTTGGTGAAGTAGTGAAAACAGAACACTTCGTAGGTTGTCTTCCCCGGCGTGATGAAGTTCTCTTCTTGTCGGGCACAGGGTGAATGTGTAGAGGTGAAACGTGTGGCACTTCAATGACATTTCTGTGTCACGTGTCTCATTGGCTGCTTCTGTAGAAAGTGCTGCATGTGCTGCTTCATGTTCACTGGCAAGAAATCCAGCATCTGAAAATTTACTTCTACAGAAAGGGAATATACCTGTGACTTCGAATCCACTGTCTTATAGCTGTCGCAGCTGTGCAGCATTCATTGATTTAAACATAGTTCTAGCTAGAGATAACTCGGGTAAAACAATTAAGGGGTTACATAAAGTCTGCGGGTTACATAAAGTCAGCATTTTATTTTACTCGGAATTAAACTGAAATATTTTTGTACTATGGGAACCTTTCGCATGGGGAGTTCCATATTATCAACAGGAAAGGTTCCATATTACAAACATAGCCATTTTGGAAACATATTGTTGTCAAGGATCTCAAGGAAGAGATACAGTAATAGAATGCCACGGAAGCGGTAGGCAAACTATTACATAACAACTGCACACTACGAAAATTCAGTTGCCTACACTACACAGTCCACAATAACAAACACAACATACCTCCAAAAACATTCGGAATCTCCGAAAACAAACTCGAGCGTCTTGTCTCTCAACACCTGCACGCAAGCGACTGAAACATGGCGGGGGCTCGTTTGTCGTGGAGGACTAGTTCCACCGCCCATCACGTGAGTGCAGCACATCCCGGCCAGAATATCGAGGGGTTCCATATAAACAACGGGTTCCATATTTCCACCTTCTCCTCTACTATATTTTCTTACCGCCACTTTTACTCTAAACATTCGCTATTTTTTTTTCAGTGCACATCAATTCACTGCAATTGTTCTCTACTTATATAACAAATAAACGTTTTGAACACGAAAATGTACCTAACGAATGTAACATATCGCTCCGAAATCAGACATAACTGTTTCTCAACTTGTAAACTCTAGTAGACGCCAATATAGTAATATATTAGCCTTACTTGTTACCTTCACTACAACTGATCATGTTCGAAATGTGATCGAGTTCTAACTACCGTGTAAAGTGCCTTTCTTCACTAAAACATCCTCGCTCGTTAGCATTAATTCTTTGACCTGATTGTGCTTGTCATGACCAAGATCCATGAGAGCCGGAATGATATTTTCTGAAAAATAATCTTATCTTATTTTGCTTATCTTGCAGATAGCGTCCAGTAATTTTTGCCTGTCGTGAAGCTCGGCAGTAGCGATATTCTGCGCACGGTGGATTATTGTTCAGACGCAAAGAACGAAGCACAGCTTCAAACAATCTGCATCGTTGGGAAGGTAAGAGATAATCTTGACTAAATTAATTAGGCGTATAAGCAGTATGGAGAGAAATGTAAACTTTTTATTTAAGAACGGGGATGCGAAAATATTGGCTTGGTTCTGAATTATGGTCTCGGAAAATACTTTGATAATCCAAGTGACGAAGCCAATTTTCAGTTAGAAACGTTATGAAGATGAACCAGTAATTAAGGGGTAAGGAAAAGTAAGATGTCGAGTGAATGACTGGAATACTCAGTCCTCGATAAAATATAAACTACCCATCATAATTCCAGGGTATTTTTTGCCGAGTAGATATTTTATTATCGAACGTTTATTTGTATAGCACTGGGGGGGGGGGGGTAGTATGCTTTGCTTTCGAGTAAAAAATTTAAATCGGTATTTAGAAAAATATTGGATTGAAACCACAAAAGCCATAAAAAAGGATATAATTTTTAGTACGGTAATATCTAGAACTCTATAGTAACCGAAATTCAAAAATATTTGCGTTT
Source organism: Medauroidea extradentata (assembly GCA_003012365.1). Classification (NCBI taxonomy): domain Eukaryota; kingdom Metazoa; phylum Arthropoda; class Insecta; order Phasmatodea; family Phasmatidae; genus Medauroidea; species Medauroidea extradentata. The sequence continues at coordinate 37,055 of PNEQ01007915.1, forward strand.
TTATTTTAAAATAATTTTTACAACCGTAAACAACTTGCGCAGAGGTTTGCGTAGAGTAAAATTATTTTAAAATCAAAAGATCAATTTTTTTTTAAAAATTCGGTTGTTATAGAATCCTGTATATTATCGTACTAAAATTTAAAAAAAATTACAGTTTTCCATTTTTATGAATTTTGTGGTTCTAATACTTTATTTTTCAAAACACTGTTTTTGATTTTTTACTCAAAAGCAAAGCATACTACCACCCAGTGCTACATAAATAAACGTCAAGTACGGTAATAGTGTATCTACCTTGCAGAAAATACCATTGAATTATGATGAGGGGTTTATATTTTATCGACGACTGAGTATTCCAGTCGTTCACTAGACATATTACCACTCCATGCCCCTTAGTTACAAATAACTCATGCTGCAAAAATTATATGTAAATTTACAGCAACGATATACAGGGTGTATATTAATTCATGATACATCGCTTGAGGGCAGGTAGTACGAGCCAAAACAAGCACTTTTTAACTATAAACCCGTAGGCGGAAATGTACCGTCTTCGTAGGGGAGCGCAATGAAAACTCAGCTTAGGCAACCCCGCCGCACACCACCTGCTGACACGCTGTAGAGTGGAGTGTGCGCAGCAAGGT
>PNEQ01007916.1:7093-37796 GCA_003012365.1 Medauroidea extradentata
TTTGGTAGAACCGAATGACATGTTTGATCACAAATGTTTGCGCTAACCAAACTACATTTGTTTGAGAGAAACAACAACGAATGTTTCAAGTGAAAATTCAGTTTATTGCCACAAATATAGACTGAGACAACTAACTGCGACTTGGTTATGCCAACAAAATATTGTTTAACTGAAACAAATATGTTCAACCATATTACCTTGTTACAGTAAAAAAATTTGTATGTTTTTTGTAAACAAGGCGTTTTTAAGTGAAACATCGCATGTTTCAGTAAAACACATATTCCTCAAACAAATATATTTTGTTATGTGAACAATTTCTTTCTCTCAGTGTAGGCATAGTGTATTGTTACGATCCGCGACTATCTGCCTGAGCGATGCAAGAAAATACAGTGGTGGCCAAGCTAAGAGACCACACCCGGGCGCCCTGTACAGCTCGTGTTACCTTTGTGGCACCGCGATAATCAGAGAGCGGTGTAAGCTGATACAGCAGCCGTAAGATTAAATAGGTTCGGCATAATTTTGCTGCTCATGTTACCATTTTGTGACGCGCTGCGGCGGTCACCTTCACATCCATTTTGGGCAACAGCAGATATCATGTTCTAGAGTATTCCTGTTCGTACTCTTTCCTGTAGGATGGTGTTTGGCCCAGATACGACCTCCTTCTAGGAGATTATAGATGGAGACTTGCCGAGAGAATTCGAGACTTTAGAGTAAGGGTATAAAAGAGAGATGTGGCAGAGGCAACAGAGTTTTTGGCTGGCAGGTGTCTGAGATGAGTTGAAGTGATAGTTACGAGTGGCGAGAAGTGCTCGAGGGCGTCCGGCGAGGTTAATTGCGACAAGTAGCGTGACGAAGGAGTTTCTGGGCTACAAGAGGTTCATTGGTGCTACTGCAGGACAGTAGGTCCACCATTTTAAATGGGAAGAACAGATATATTTTTGTGTATAGGACTGTGGTTATATTACCTTGATTTTTTAACCTGTATGTAAATAGTAGTTATTTGTGTTGTTTGATGTTTTATTTAATAGTAATTAATCATTAGTGTTATATAGATATTATTTAGCTGTAGTTAATTGTAAATAAATTGAGTTAGCATTTTTTTAGCATTTACTTCCATCCCTAATAAGCCTAGCCCGAACTAGTAACAATTTAACAGTAGCGGGATTATCATTATCCCAGTTGAATAGGTTAAAATGTTCATGTACAAGCCATTTGATTTGCTGTACGTACGTTGAAACCCAACAAACAGTCACAGTTTTCGGCGATAAATCATTGTCGATAAAGATAACCTTTTGAAACCGAGTTAAAAATAGCTTGACAAGAAATATTACCACATGTCTTGTTTGTTACTAATGCTTGCTCTTTCACAGAAGTGTATTTACCTACAACCGCGATAAATCATCATCTTTAGCAACGGCGTATGCTGAAAATTTTCCACTAAATTTTGTACGGCTCATGGGTAATCGCCTCTAAGCTTAAAGTTTAGTGCTGTAAGAATTAGCGCTTGTGACTTCTGACTACATTTTTCTCCCATTTTTATAGCTTGTAGATAACGGCAAGCAAATAGTATAACTTTATTCTACGGGAACGTACAAATAACAAAATGCAACTGACGTAGTAAACTGAAGTAACTGACGCTGACATTACATGTAATGGCCCGTGTGTAAACCAACGACAAAGTATATAGGTCTATAATAAATCATATATAAGGAACTTTTAAATATTATTTTAAATTATATAATTTTTCTAGGGTTGTGTGATTTTAAATATTAATTTATATGTGGTTTAAACGACTTTCCCAGTGAGTTAGTGGTATAAACTGAATCGTGTATAGAGAGATACGCCATCTCTCGCAATGATGGATATCCATTAAAACAGTTCTGTTTACATACTAAATTACTTTACTGCATCTTATTTAAGTAAAAAATATTTATTCTTAATTAGTCAAATAGTTATAGTTCATGTTACGTCTTAAGCTTCAGGCAAATTATGGAGTTGGCGAGTTCTTATCAAATAATCTAATACTAATGTCAAATAATGGTTAAAATATGTTAAGCCACAAACACTCTTCACGTATCGATGTCCGCTCGATAAATAGTCACAACCAAACGTTTGGATAATATGAAATGGAACCAATTAAATATTACTTTGAAACGATTTTTTTTTTTTTAGAAAATATCGGCAAATTGAATTTACGGTGGTCTGACCGGGACTAGAATTTGTGATTTTAGCAAGCATAATTATTTTCCTAAACGCCATCTCGCTCGTTTCAATAATAAAAATAAATAATATCTGCTTCAACTAAGTTCTTAATATTGTATAACGAATACATAAAGGCTTTTATTGTATTAGTTAAAAATATATGTGAACAATGCAGGCCAAAACTGGTATTGTTCTACGTGCCCTCTCGTTATTTTCGAGAATGAGTTACTTCAAGGTATAGATTTTTTTTCTGTTGTTTCCCCACTCATTCTTCCAAGCTTTTTCACAGATGCAATTTTGTACTGTCCATGTTTTCATTTTTAATACATGAAAGTTTCGAGAATGATGTAAGGAAGTAGGACGTTATTTTTTAAAATATAAAAAATACTTTTGAAATACAATAATTAAAATATTAAGAAATCTTGTATAAAAATATTACTTCTATTTTTAGACTAAAATGACATATTGTAATGTACTTAAAACGTTTATCTGATAACGACAAATCATTTTACAAAATATAAATGTTTTAATTACTTTCATTCTCAAATATCAAAGTAGGTTTTAAATTGTTTATCTTAAATAAAATGTAAAATAAAAAATCATTGTGTAAGATAATATCTTGTCAGACTGCAAAGTTATCGCAGGATACCCTTTTCTTAACTTAAAGAAACAGTAAGCTGAAATAATTTCTTTTTCTTCAAAAATACGGTTTTGATATTTGTCTGCCTGCATATATTTGTTTAAACTATCGTATGGTTTTGTTTTGAAATGTAATTACATATTACGAACCACAAACACCGCGTACGTAAATGCATTTTGATTATTGAACAGCCTTGCTCTGCATTACATAAGTCATTGATAAAATTTTTCCTATCGTTGTATACTCGTCGATTTGTAGTTAAAAGTTTTTCTGGTAGTAATTTAAAATTAATTATTTAGAAAATAATAATTTAATGACAAATATTTATGAAAAGTAGTTCGTCAGAATTATGTAGATAATCCCGCTGTATCATAAACATTTCTAGTTTCAATTATGCACTTAAATAGCAAGATGTACTTCTTTAATTGTAACACGCGTTTATAATTTACACCGTCATGTATATAGACTAATTGAATTGTGTGTGCATAGCCCTAGTTTAACATTTAAGCCTGAATTTGGAAATGTTTCTAAATTAATAATTTCATTTTATGTCCTCGTATTACGAAGAATCAGGCTATAGACAAGCATTTGTAAAGGAGTTTCATTTCTTATATTGTGATTAGTAACACTGTAAATGACACAAATGCTTAAATGAATAATACTTTTTTAAGGCGCCATGTACATCCGACTGAAATTATATTGTGTAACTTAATGCTCACTCGCTCATTCGAGTAAAAAAGGTGTTATTATGCATATGTACGTCTGTATCCAAATAAGTTAAATGTCAAACTTAAAAAATCTTCTTGAACGTTGCAAAATTGATCATTCATATACAGTAAATAAGTATAATTAATGAGCTTTTTTAAAAATCCAAGTTCGTCTTTACTTTTAGTTACTTTAACTGACTTATTTTAAAATAATTTAAGTTACAATATTTTTATAAATTCATCAAAGAATGTGAAATTCAATACTTTTTATTTGTTTCTTAGTATTAACATTATTACATGGTATACAAACTGATTCCTGGAAACTTTGACATTATATCAGCATTTATAAAAACTTCACTCAAACAATTAAGAATAAATGTAATGTAACGCAACAAACATTATTAGTTTCGTGACTAATTTGTTGCCACATGCCTGGTTTTAACCACAGTTCGTAAACATTTGTAATATAACCGTGACGCAAGCAAACACACATTCCCGATTTCATTAAGCGCCAAACCAAAATAATGCTAATAGTTGTGTCGTTACGTCTGATGGTGTTTAATATGATAAAAACAGTTGCATCATATTTTTCTCCACCAATTGCATGTATAAAATAGAAAACTCATTTAATTTGATGCAAGTATAATTGATACTGCAAAGGTCTTACAAGCATAAATTTGGTTCTGCGATTCCTCGTGGTAAAAGTATGAAACATAAAATCAGAAACATCCTTGATAAAATTTTCATTTACAGGAAATAAAATTAAAGTTTACATGCACTTGTTTGGTTAGTTCTCCTAATTAATAAACGGTGTATGCAGATGTACGATTTACATTTAACCGTACGTATAACTGTGTATTTTAGAAAGACCATGTACCAGATTATTAAAACTACATTGACTTTTTTTGAAATGTATTCTATCTCAGGTTTATTAAATTTACATAACAAATATAATATTCAAATTTGCAATGCCTGTGTTGCGCTGCTAAACTCTGAACAATTACATAGAAACCCTTTTCTAGTATCTGTCATACGGCTACAAAATTGTAACGGAACAATATATTTTACACAACCTCAATTATTGTAATAAAATATATGTTTGACTTTCTGAAAATGTTAATTTTTGGTAGCTTATCAAACCAATTGAATCCTACACAAACCAAGATGATCATTAACACTATTTTATATTAGAATCAGCAATTACGGTCAATTTATTTTATTAAATTTACCGTCATATATTATTGATATGTACTATTGGTCTCTATTTTTCATTGAACTTTTACTCCGGCCGTTCCGCGTTCGATTTCCGACTGCAGCAATTCACAGTTAGGTTTTCCATGGTTTGTTGATATCGCTCTAAGCGAGTGAGCCATAGTAGATTTCTCTCACTGTTTCTGTCGTTGTCAAAACGTACATTCTGTAACCAGTAAAATAAAATCTGAAATAACTTGGTATCAAAGATACGTCAGACCTGATAAATATTTAAGAATAATAATAAACTATGTAGCTATTTGGACGGAAATGTCAGAAAACATAATTGTTATATTTATATAAATACACTCCACAAACATTTCTGTCATTTGAAATTTGTGTTTGATACTAACTTAGTTATTGTAGTAAATGTATTTTAAACTTCTATTTAAGCTAACATTAGAGCCAATCCCCTTTTAACACGTGTACCTCCTCTTTGACGAAAAAATACGTTACACCGTGTCTTGAAAGACAGTCTCGCATGAAAAAACAACCGGTTTATTATATACGTGTATTAATAAACCCGTGGTGTTTAATTTTACCGTGAACGTTAGCAAATTTGATATTCCTATTGACACGCAAAACAAAATTATAGCTATTTACTTTGCTTCTCAAACAAAGAAAAACTTTAATAAAAATATGACAATTCGGCCGCTGAAATAGTTATACGTGCAAAATTTTTTTTTAAATTTACAGTTATGCGAGAAATAGTAAAAAAATCTAAAAATGTCACCCTTTAAAACAATAATTGTTACAATAATGTAGTTTAGTTCACGAAAATAATTTTTAATCATCTAATTTAATTATTTCGCTGGATTATGTAATAAGTGCTTCGTTTCACGTTGCCAAAATTTGTTGGAAGCACAAGAAACCAAGGCCTCCACATTATGTATATGATAATTTTTAACAAGTTATTAAATAAAAATTAAGTATAAGATATTTGCTGTCGGCATTAAAAAATACTACTAATTACGACAAACGTGAATACAGCAGTCGTAGAAGAGAATAATATGATAAATTTCATTCAATTTTGTAGATTACCGTGTGTTCGGAATATAAGTATCGCAGTAATTTTATACAGGTTTACAAATGGAAGGACAGCTAACTAACTAAATGAAATATATTTTCGTGTTGGATATATTAGATTTGTGCGGGTTTGTAAAGGGAAATATATTATTATTCAAATTACTATGTGCAGTAAAGAAACATGCAATCTTGTAATCTTATTGTAGAGATATGCATTATTTTTTTAATAAAAAGTCTCAATTTAATACGTTACAGAACTAATTGTCACTGTAAGCGAACAGTTATCATAAAATTTTAAACTGTAACAAGTACTATACAATTTTATTTACCACACAAATCAAAATATGCTAAAAATTCTCATTAATACGACGAGCAACTGTTTAAGTAAAATGGAAGGGTGATTTAGTTTTGTTGATTCGTCCATACGTGTATTTACATGTATTCTATATATGCACTTTAAATAATAGGAATAATCTAATACGTTTGTTTTTTAAAACAATTACAAAAATTTTGTCATTTGGCCGAACAGTTTTTGTGAAATTTTAAAAGAGCGTGATTCAAAACAACAGCGATAACACATAAATTACGGTTGAACCGTAAAATATTAGACAACCATTCTATTTAAAATCATTACGTTGATTTCAGTGCTGTGCGGCGTTAAATGTTTGCTCCAAATTTTCTAAATATATCGCCACACCATACTGTGCATTATAAAATAGTTCATAACGACGAATTCGTTCTTTATTACAGACTTTACTACAGTGGCGCAGAGACTGACACGCTCAGTCAGAGTAGACTTGCGTGAGTTTTTGTGCTAAGTAAATCACGAGTTTCCTCCGCACATGGGTAGAGATGATGGTATATCGCGAAAATTTTTCGTGCCAGCATACCCTTGAAAACGCTGTAGTTTCTTGCAACATATTTGACTGGATGAAGTACACCTGACACAACGTAACTGTCTGCAGACCAATAACAGGCATAACATATTGCAACAGCGGGATTCTTATTGGCTCAGTCTAATAGGGTAACAGCTCCACGTACAATAGAATGCCAGAAATATTTTAATACGTTGAACGTATGTTGAAACCCAGTAAACAGTCCAAGTTTTGCCGCGATAAATGATTTTCTCTATACATGGTTTTTCTTTTCAAAAAAATTACCTGTATGCTATACTGGGCAACACGCTTCGCGTTGCCAGTGTTTTGACTAGTTGTATGTACGAACACAGCAAGCTGTATGGTGAGAGAGAGAGAGAGAGAGAGAGAGAGAAAGAAAGTGAGGAACAAGTTCACTAGTAAATGCGTTAACATATGCACAAGTACGTGGAAACCATATTATCGGACGAATTCCTCTACACCAATACCGGATGAACAAAATTGTTCTCGTGGAATTTTGTCCCAGCTATGCACCGCCCTGATGATGGGATAATGTTAATCAAGTAGGGAAATTATATGCTTGCATTAGGTAAGGAGCCTAGCAAGGGGGGTGGCCATCAGTGAGGTAAGGAATAAACTGTTGCAATACTGCTTCTATGTATTTCGTAGCGCACGTATTCGACGTTCGATACGTAGCTTCAGTACAAACAATCGAGTAACAAAGTCGAATAGGTCAACTACTCGCTCCGTTCGCTATTTCCTTATTGATTCTACAAAATCACATGTTTTGTTACGCACATGCTGTTAAAATTACATGGCAATTTCTGAGACCTAAACAATACCAGGAATATGTGCTCACTGGAATTTTGTGTGGAACAAGTTATACAGTCCGCAATTACAACATACAAAACTCACACAATATTGAATTATGAACTCATAAAATTATATAAACGCACCTCAATAAAAATACTTACTGCTCATTAAAAAATAATTGGAAATAAATTAAAATTAATTCACTCTAGGTTTTCATAAATTTCCTGCTTGCATTCCTGTCAGATATAATTTAACAATACTTTTTTTTTTTTTGCTACGTTAAACATGTATATAAATATTCTGCAAAAGTATAAGATGATATCCACACACCTTCATTTCTCACCAATATACCTTGCTTCAGATTAGTTATATGTCATTTTTAATTAGTTGTAATTATGCCAAGCTTGATATTTAAAATTGAAATCAATATATGGTACTTTTACATTGATCTCGGAGATATGTTTAATGTTCAAACACACACACACACACACTCACACACACACACACACACATATATATATATATATATATATATATATATATATATATATATATATATATATATATATATATATATGTGTGTGTGTGTGTGTGTGTCCTAATTTATCCATCGCGAGAAACACCTCAGTTTTGAGACCTTTCATACCAAAGTGTCAGAAATTTTGGTATAAAATTAAGCTGAAAACAGCTGGTATGCTTTGGTATTGGAGAACTGTGATTTGTTTTGCAAAAATTAATGTCTAGAAACATTAGTGTTGTTTACAGCTGGAGGCAAGTCTTGAAAAATAACATTTAATAATTCAGTTAAATGGCATTTAATCTTTGCATCAATGTGGAAAATGTGTACGAAACGTAGCGTAGCCGTAACCATAGTTAAACACGATAAACGTAACATTGAAAAATAATATTTGTCAGTGAGTACAATAGGTGGAAAAATTAAATAGAAAAATGTTGTTGTTACAAATACCGTAATAACGCATTTTTTTCCGTATTTTTCTAGACCATATATCTGTGCACTAACAATTATATTATAAATATTGTGTTAAGTAGCAATATTTTACAAAATTACTGCTCACAAAAGTTTATTTTACTTTACCTGTGAGTATGTCCAAAATGTCACGACTCAGGATTCGCAGTAATAGTCCGTAGCTAACTGATATAACAATTCTAGAATTACAACTTCAGTATTTTCATAACATTTCGTTAAATATAAAGATTCTGTAGTTTGTTAAATTTTCACTCGGAAGCAATGTAAATTTACGCAGACATTAAAGAGTCACATATAAAATTCCATTGTACCCTACACATTTTCAATGCAACGTAACTTCGTGACGTTTTAGAATCGATAAAAAATATAATATAAAATTGCAGGAAGCAAACATTATTAAGTGAAGTGAAGATATTTTGGTCGGCACTTAAACATCCACGTCTTTAGCGCCATGGTGAGCGGTGACATTAAGTGAGCGTGGAGCAGGGCCGGAATGTATGAACAGGGGAAACTAGAGATTTCTGATAAAATCCGCCGATCTGCGGTATTGTGTGTAGTGTATTCCCACTTGCGAAAGTAAAAATAATGGAGTTAGTTGAAAATTCATCAGAATTTCAAAATAAAGTTTACAAAGTAAATTATTACTAATACTACCTGAGCAGACCAAAGATAAGCCTTCAAATAAATCACGATAGTTTATGTCAAACACACTGTTTTTAAGTTAGTTAATTGTGTTGGAATATACATTTATATGTATTTGTGTATGAATATTTTAAATAATTTATGGCCTTGCAATGTAACTGTTGTAGAACTTCAAAGAAAATCCATTTGCAATTAGTTCACAAGCTTTTGCATGTCTAATTTTGGGTCATTGTAGCTGAAGAGGAACGATAATAAAATTGCATACTTCATGGAAAAATGTGTTATTATAGGATTCTAGGTGTATGTAATAAAACCTTGCAAATTATTGCCGGCGTTCCGTTTCTTTGCGCAATACGGGAAGAAAACTTCGTGTTTAATGTTGGCATTTCGTTTCCATTCGGCAACGCTTGTTAAAAATTAGCGGTCTTTGATTTATACAATTTCTGAGATGTCTAACGCAGTTTTTTAATTTAAATTATTTATTATAGCATATTTTAAAACGATAGTGTGACTTTATTCATTTACTTAAAAGTTGTTTGTTAATCAGATAATTTGAGAGTGAAAAGAACGCATGAGGAGCAGATTCGTGAAAAATGTAGCATATTTCCAAACGCACCAGAACGAATTTAAAACTCTTAGCGGGTATTGACTGAAAAAGTACCCTAAAGTATGTATATATAACTCAAGTTAATATATACATAAACATATATATGTATATTTATGTATTAACTCTTATACATTATAACGTGTCTCATATTTCCAAAGACTAATAAAAATATTTTCCTAAATCCTTGCGCGTTAAATGTAGGACATAATTATATTTATGCTACAAAACATTGTCAGAAGTAACATACAAGCTGAACAATATTAGGTTCTGTTAAAAATAATGGAAAATTTTTGTTTTTACCGTAGGCTAAGAAATACATTGTTCGAAAATTGAAGTGCGATTGCGTTATTTTGTCCGTCGTCGGTCTACTCGACCGTCCTAATTTAGGTTGTACTTTCAAGAGCAGCACAAATCTATAGCCTGTATATACCTTTACAAAGTGTTATAAACAAAACCATCTTACAGATGACAGACATAAGTTACTCTAATTCCAATCATGAATTATTGGTAAATAAATATTAGTATGTGTTTATTCGCCATGACAATGTAATACAATTAAAATTCTTTAATTTTTTATTCGGTAACCGTTGCAGAGATAGGCAGACTAAATAATCCACGCGTACACGAAAACTGACGAACATTCGCCACATTGTTAATGTATTGAGCGTAGAAGTAATAGGATAAACTAATCTTATTGCATCTACAAATAAAACAGCCAGAACCTCTTAATTGGGATATCTTGTAGTTTACGTAGATATGTGTTAGTTTTTATTAAAAGATCTTAAAGTGATTCCAGTAACTCGGAAAATATATGTATTTTAATTCGTATGTGTATGGCTAGGAAACGTATTAAAATAAGGCATTAATGTACATATATACCTTTCTTTATTTATCTTAATTATATCCGCAGTGGACTAATACGCATGGACATAAGAAGAATCTAATTCTGATACTCTTTTAGTCCTTTACACGATGTTTATACACACACAGCTGCAATTTAACTGTACTTACGAGGAGAATTTGTGTTCTATAATGCAACTTGGCGCAGTGGCTGTCATTGAAAGGCACATAACTACCTTTATGTAACGATCAGATCTCAGGGTGTTGTCACCAGCGAAAGAGGACGAAAAAGGTTACCAGTTTTTGTTAATGTTATGGTTTCCAACCACTTTCTTAGAAGGAAAAAATGTAATTGAGACGTAGCAGGAAACAAGCTAGGTATAGGCCTACATATATTTATTTTCCCTTGAACATCTAATATGTTTTTTATTTCAAATCAAATTTGTGTAATAAGGAATTTAAACACGCTGTAAAATCTAAGGCAACACTACTTTATGAGATGTAGGAAAGTTTTCACAACATCCTACAGTGTTGCCAAGTATATTGAAATTCTGAATAGGAAAGTGTTATGAGTGAGTCAGAGATTTTCGGTCAGCGCTTAACAACGAGGTCTTCAGCGCTGGTGAAGTGTGAGATAAGATGATTATGGAGCTGTGTCGGAATGAAGAGGCAGGGGAATCTAACCCGAATCGTCTCTTTAGAAGGCGACCATTTGGCCACAGCAGCCCCCTTCCAACCCCCAAGTGTCCATCAGTATTTATATCGCTCTCGAAAGCCAGTCAGAGGTGACATTATTTAACAGAATTAAATTTACAGAACGTACACCCAGATACTTATTTAGTGAACAATACATAATTTCATACACGATGTTAGGTTGGTAACAGTTTGTCTTACATGTGCATAGGTTGGTAGCGGTTTTGTCTTCCTGTCTTTTGAATTCTACCCTTTCATCCCTTTGGGAAGATATCCGCTCCCTGCTTTGAAACCAAGAACAACACTGTCAATCAAAGCTCCGCGAAATTTTGCTCCGCGTTCCATTAGACTTCCGCCGCTGTATCCATTGTTTCCTCCTGCTTTTGTAAGCGCATTCATGCCAAGCAACAGAATGCCAGCGTTTATAGTGAATACTCCTCCAGAGAATATCAGTCGGAAGTGTTTCAAAATGACTAGTTACGAACGCTGTATGCAAATACGGATTCCAGTATTCAATGAATTCGCAGTATGATAAAATGTACTTACTAGGAAATAATAACGTTAGACAATTTAAAATTATTTTTTAAACATGGGAATTGCAATGACTGGTTTCGAATCATAAATTGCGCATGCAGCATCCGAACAAGGAAATTGTGAAAATGAAAACCTGACATTTTTCATACTGTAAGATAAAGTTTAAGTAAAGTTGTTACATGTAAATTATATGATATTTAACATTAATTATTACAGTAATGTGATATTATTTTCTAGAGTAGTGCTTCTGTCATTTCTTTTCATGAGACAGTTAATGGTTCGATATTTAAAAAACCACTCGATATAACGTCTAAAAGGACTGACCTCCCTTGACACTCTACTTAAAAAGTTTCAATACTAATAGATTGGATCACGAAATCTTATTTTGAAGAAAACATACCTTTCAAGGAAAAGGCTTCGGTATTCTTTTTCACTATAAGATGGTAGACGGGGTGAAAATTACCATTAAATACGTATGTCAAAATTTCGGCACGTAGCATACTTTACGGACTTCGACATTAAATACGTTCCTTGGGCATAATTTTTCAATTTAAAAAATGTTCCTAGTAATATCATTGGGTTTCGTCAAAGCTACAGTAAAATTGTTCTTTCGGTTCCAGCACAGGTCAATGTGTTTATTGCGTGCAAAAATATTTTTGTGAGGTGTAAAAACGTATTATTTACCAAATACTGTTACGCACTCCTGGTAGTCAGTTGATCTATTAACGGCCGTATCTATAAACTACTTTCGAAAGTGTTGTTAGCAGAATTACACCTGTCAGTTAGTCGAATACGACTTTCGGTAACATGCCAGCTGAAAGCTATTCCACATCTACTTGAAGTGTAAATAAGATAACATAGCACCATTTTTCTTCCAGTGGATGGTACTACGAATGAGTACAGGACACGGTCGTAGAAGAACAGGTCTGGACACTCACCTATCTAACAATGTATTTTGCTTGACCCCCTTGTTGTTTGGTTGCAGTTCAAGTTACCAAGAATGTCATACTTTTTGGCTCTGTTTTCCGGGCGGTCGGACTAAAACTCCGTCCAGTTTTTTCCATTGTTAAATTTATAAAGTAAATAAAGATTTTTGGACCTTTTCTTAAATTTCTGAGCGAAGGAAGTATTTTATAAATTGATAAAAAATACGTTTTGATGAATTGTTTATCTTAGTGGGAGGGAAGTGGTCGGAGTTTGAGCTGACCGCCCTAACAGCAGCGCCAAATACATATAACATTGTCGTGAACTTAGTGAACTGTAGCCAAACAACAAAGGGGTCAAGTTTCCAGGCGAGTGCCCAGATCTGTTCTTCTACGACCGTGGTACATGAACATACTCTGCAATTAGTTCGTCTATGCCACGGCCTAAGAGGAAGAGATCTTGACACAGCATAACGCTCTCCAGGAAGAGAGAGTGACTCCCTGTTTGTCGCCGAGCGCTAGTAGTCATTTAGTAGAATATTTGCCCTGTTTGCATCTGGCAGTGTTAGAATAAATTTTTACAATTATTTATATAAAATTATGTTAATTGGGTAAGCGGGAATGTTTCGTAACAATAAATGCGGTGGCATGTGTGTGAAACTGTTCATATACAGTAAGTCGTATGTAAAACATATTATTTACTCTTGTTTTAGGATAGTAGTATACAACTTAGTGCAGTGTACAATGCATGTATTTCTTACAATTTGTTTGGACAGTTTTAACGATGCAATGACATTTTGATGTTCTCGACTCTAAATAGTGTTTTCAGTGTGCTAAAAATTGCGTCGATATACAGTTGTAGCAGAATGCAATACCGAGGAAGGAAGTTTTAAAGACGTGGTACTTTATATGCAGGAAACATTTCTTTTGCACACATCTGTAGCAAACACATTCGAGCAAAATGTATTCCTTCCTGCCTTGCAATATTGTAGAATTGTTGCAAAATCTGTCTACATGTAAAGTACTGAAAAACTAAATTTTGTTGTTAAAATGTGTTCGAATATAAATTTCGTATATATTATCTGGATTTTAAATTTTTTCTTCTATAACACAGGCGATTCCGATAGCAACTACACATATTAAGCTGTGAATACTTGCTAAGTCAAATACAAAACAATACTAATCTTTCACTAAAAGACAACTAGCGCTGCGACGAAAAAGGAGTCACATTTTATTCCTCAGTGTCAAGGCCTTACCTCATAGACCGTGGTCTTTGCTGACATTATCATTTACGTTTCTCGTTTGTGGTTCATATAGAGCAACGAGCTATACAGGATGAGGATGTTAACTGTTTAAAGCTCCCCGCAGTGACACTGGGGACTCCGAGACAAGTGATTCGACATAGGACATGTAGGGTCTAAACGGACGGGAAAGGCCCGAAAATTCGCCTTCAAGTTTCCATGACGTCACATCCGGTGTGTCCGCATCAGGCACGCACGAACGAGTATACAAAGGAGTTCCTTCGATCCAACCTGTCTCTGTGGCTCAGTGTCTGCGTCAGAACCTTGTAAACTTGCGGTCCGAGGTTCGTGTCCCAGTGTCGACAATTTGTTGTCAACGTTACTTTTTGCAATTTTAACTTACTTAAACTGTTATTTCTTTGTAACCCTTTGCTGCATAGTTTATTTTATTTTGTTTTAGCTGTGTTCTACATTTTTTGTTTACAGCCCCATTAGTTTGTGTTTGTTTTATGCATGTTTGATAAAGTTGTTAGCAAAGACGAGCTGTTGGCTCGGTGTGCACGTTTGCGGACAAGTTTGTATCAATTGTTCTCTATCATGAAGCTTACGGGGACATTGTTATGATATTTTAAACAAGGAATCACCTAACCGGTACAAAGTACATCTTTTTAATTAATCAGTAACGTGTCAAATGACGCAGAAGTACGACAAACACTTCATTGTTTACAATAACAACAAAATAAAGACAACTTTCGCCGCGCTATCACGATTCACAAGAATTGCTCAAAGTTGGCGCCGCCAGCTGCAATACACGCATTGACACGCTGCAACATCGCCTCTCGTACGCGGCCAAAAATACCTGCATTATCTCGGATTTCGAGAGCGGCGGTGGCAATCCGTGCGACAAGATACTGTTCATCTTGAACAGGCGTCTTGTAAATCAAATTATTCATGGCGCCCCAAAAAAAAATCAAGGGGAGTAAGGTCAGGGGATCGTGCTGGCCAAGGAAACGGACCAAAACATCATATCCATCGTCCAGGGTGGGTATCATTGAGGTAATTCCGTACCCGTCTGGCGCTATGTGTCGGCGCACCGTCATGTTGCGGCCACATGTTTCGCCGAACTTGGATGGGAACCTCTTCCAAAAGCTCCGGTAACACATCTCTCAGAAAGATCTGATAATTATCAGCATTTAGTCTTTCTGGTATAATGTATGGTCCTATCAGATAGTCCCCTACAATGCCTGCCCATATGTTGATCTGAATTTTTCTTGCCGGCCACGTTCGTAGCTCTCATGGGGATTTTCGACGGCCCAACAGATATTATTTTTGGAGTTAAATATTTCATCCTCATTGAATGTTGCCTCATCCGAAAAGAACACCAAAGAAGGAAACTCTGGATTCTGACGGCATTCGTCCAGGTATCGCTCACAAAATGCACGTCGTAAAGGATAATCCCGTCTGTGAAGCTTTTATACTTTTGTTTTGTGGTACGCGTGGAACCCATACTGATGCAATACATTCCAAACTGTCTTTTGATCAACGCCTAACTGTCCGGCAACGCGACGGGTACTGGTACCAGGGTCATTGTCAACGGACTCTAACACAGCGTCTTCGATCCTGTTCTGGGCATGCCACCGAGCCGCTCGTTCTTGACGAACCTAAAACAATCGTCCTAATTAATTTTATCGGTGACTAACGCGGCATTTGAAATCAGTATCAACACAGCATGTACTTACTTCAAAAGACCCATTTTCTCGAAGTCTACGATCCACTGTAGAAAAGTAAACATGGCTTGGACAAACACGCCCAGGAAATCGTTGTGAGTACAGGCGTCTTGCTGCATTTGCATTTGAACGGGCCTCACCAAAACACAGATGCATATCTGCCATTTCGATAAATGTGAACCGGTTCATCTTCAGAGGCCTTTATCACACAGCACCTTTCTTAACAGCGATGGCAGAAACAAAACACGAGGCCGGCTATTTTGCTGCGACCTCCTATAGCCACACACAGTTGTGAGTTTACCAGCCGTCAATGGGCAGACCACGCCGTCAACACTGTTGTCCTGTTAACCAGTGCTTGGGTGTCGACCCTGTCGTACCAATCTCCAATCTTATGCGAGACGGCCAGGTTTTTTTTCTTCTTTATTGTAAACAATGAAGTGTTTGTCGTAATTCTGCGTCATTTGACACGTTAACTTACAAGCAATTCCTTGTTAGGAAAGTGACTGTTGTCTTAATGAGTTATTGCGCCCATTATGTACATTATTAGGACTGATTAATTAAAAAGATGTACTTTGTACCGGTTAGGTGATTCCTTGTTTAAAATATCATAACAATATCCCCGTAAGCTTCATGATAGAGAACAATTGATACAAACTTGTCCGCAAAAGTGCACACCGAGCCAACAGCTCGTCTTTGCTAACAAATTTATCGAACATGCATAAAACAAATACAAACTAATGGGGCTGTAAACAAAAAATGTAGAACACAGCTAAAACTAAATAAAATAAATTATGCAGCAAAGGGTTACAAAGAAATAACAGTTTAAGTAAGTTAAAATTGCAAAAAGTAACGTTGACAACAAATTGTCGACACTGGGACACGAACCTCGGACCACAAGTTTACAAGGTTCTGACGCAGACACTGAGCCACAGAGACAGGTTGGATCGAAGGAACTCCTTTGAATACTCTTTCGTGCGTGCCTGATGCGGACACGCCGGATGTGACGTCATGGAAACTTGAAGGTGAATTTTCGGGCCTTTCCCGTCTGTTTGGACCCTACATGTCCTATGTCGAATCACTTGTCTCGGAGTCCCCAGTGTCACTGCGGGGAGCTTTAAACAGTTAGCATCCTCAGCCTGTGTAGTTAACATAGAGGGGCGGAAACGCTTCCAAAGTGAAGCCCAATTGAACGGCTGTCTTGACCCAAGAAAACATGGTGAACAGCAGTATGGCCAACATTATTTTGGAAATCCATCATTAAGTTCGCATAAAATCCGTTTCTTTATAGCTCTTTTTTATTCCCGCTAAACATAGGAAAAAATGCCAATAATTATTTTAATATATTAGACTATAATAATGTTTAAATTAGCATAAGCGCTCTCGTATTGTGACCGGATATATGAGTCCGCCATTTTATCTAGGGTCAAAATACCACGTTCAATTGGGCTTCATCTCAGAGCCTTGGAGATCGCTACTTCCGCCCCTCTATGTTTACTATATAGCTCGTTTATATAGATGTTGATGTAATTATCTTTGGATTTAGGTTATATATGTAAGCCGGCCGGTGTGATAGCGTTCGAAATGCGTGCAGCGTGTTCGGAGTTAAGTTTTTCTCTCAGAGAGAGTAAACGTGAGTTCACAAAGCTTATAAAGAAAACACACTTCAGACTATTTGTGAATGTGACTTTCAAGACATCACGCGCATTGGAAGAAGCCCTCAAAATTGGCTGAAATACGCTTTTCACGCGGTTGTTTCTCGAGATATATTTAACGGAATCGTTCGAATTTATGGCCTACAAATACATTTGGCTTCGCTACTGTGACGCGTTGGCTAAAATGTAAGGGTCACCGTTTAGAGTACCACAATATAATCGTTACGGTGTTAACACTGCGCACGTGTTTACAACTTGGGGCGTAGAGGCGATATCACAATATATGTGCCGGTCGATGTCGCTCGTAGCCCCTCATGATTTTCGTATCACACACATAAACATACCCTTCACCAGGTAGCCACCTTAAGTGGTTAAGGCAGTATTTGTGAGGGATGTTTCAGTAGGCATAATATTGTGTATAAACATTATAACTTTTACAAAAGCTAAACACAATGTTTGTATAATTCAATAAATAAATAAATACACAACATTTAAGACAGAAAAAAACATCTGTAATAACCTGTTCCGGGTGTTACTTGACACAAGTAAATCCGGAAACCAAGTTGATATGATTGTTTATATTTTACTGCTGACGTAAATATCGTAAGGAAATACAGTAAATAACCAGATCATAAAATGTCAGATTCAGAAATGTGTACATTCAAGATTGTTTCCGGTAACGTGTGTTTATCACCATATTCGCAAAACGCACAATAACATTTATATTTGTTAATAAAAGTTCATATTTTTCAAATCAATGGTATTAAAATTTGCAAATCATATGCAATAGCAGTGTAGTAACGTGCTAAATGAGTGTAACTAATATTCCATAAATACAACTCAGTACCCACAACAAACACTCAGTTGTTGTGACGGTAGCACATTTATGGCACTTAAGGGCACTGCCAATCTTGAAGCCACGGCGTGAGTAAGAATAGGGTTTCACAGGTTAAATGATTTTCCACCTGGCTCAGTAACGGTTGCAGATAAATACATGCAACTCGTGACTTTTTTGTTCGTCTCGGTGCCGCGTACATTGCTATGGATCGTGTGGGCAGTATTTTTTAAATACCCCGAAAATTGTGGGCAAATAGCATTTTCACACACAAAAAAAAAAAAAAAAAAAACACGCCAAAACGGCTATTCATAAAATCTTTTCTGCAATTTTATTTACGTAGCAATATTCTCCTTTCCTCGGCGCAGAAAATGTTTTTCGTCCGGAAGCAATACCACAAAAGGTGACCGAGTGCCACTAAAGGAATTTAACATGTAAAGACAGGGCTCCGAGGTAGGCAGCGCCCTTAACAAATTATCTTCCCCAGTCCGTATAGAAGAGCGAATGTCATCACTAGCATTTTAAAATTAAATGTTTCTCTTACATAAAGTGTAACTAATAATGTTTCCGAAAATATGTATGTATAATACGGTACATAACAATAACGGAACACTCTACAGTGTATATGCCTTTCAACACTGTGTGGAATTTTTTCACCCTTTGACAGTACGAGACAATAAGCATGTTTTAACTTGTAAACCGAGAGCAGTACGGTACTCGTCACCCTAATTGTACAACCTCATAACACAATTTTATTGTGTTTTGCATTTTTGTCTCTTTAAATCATCTTAACAAGATGACAGGTCTAAAATTTTGTTCGAAGTAAATATACAGAGTTATTTTATTATATTGTTATGAAAAATAGTGTTTTATTTCACCACAGAAAATAATAACTGATTTTTCTCTCTTTCTTTCTGCAGTCATACAAAATGGAGTAAAGGGTTTTACAGTTAGGGTGACAAATATATAAATAGGTTTAGAACGTTCGGATATTCCTTAGCAAGGCTGTGGCGCAGAGTTAAAATGCTGGTTCCACGTCCGTGTGAAATCGAATTTTATTTAATGTCCAGCCTCGTTAATTTCAGTTTCCCATTGTCTTCAGGAAACATTTCGATTGATTGCTTGGATGATTCCTTACTACAGTACTGTAGGTCACTGTCAATCGTTTGCGGGATTCCTCTTAACCCAAACCACTCATTTTCTTCTCTGTCTCTCCTAACCTCATTGTCGACGAGACATTGAAAACTTAATTTCTTTGTAAGTAAAATTGTCCCACTTGACTTAAGATTGCTTTATTATTTGACTTGTTAAGAAATATTACATGCGAATTATTCAAAAGGAAGACTTTCCATCAAATGCAACGCTGAAATAAAAATGTTGTAGGAAGTCTTCCTGGCAAAATTATTTTGTAGTAACCACAAAACCATTTTGTGGTGGCCGATATATTTTCGTGGTCTCAGCAAAAGATTTTTGTGGCGACCATAATGTAAATTTTGGAGGGTAAAACACAAGAATTAATTTGTAGCTTCCTGAAAATATTACTTTCCCTGCACTTAATACGTTACATTAATTTTTTTTTTTTTTTTTTAAATTCTAGTAATATTTTTTGTATTGCCTTTTCACGTAGGGTAATTTTGGCTCTTTCCTAAACTGTTTATTTATTTTACGGGACTAGAACACGTACTATAAAAATTTATGTTCTATAGCGATAACCAAAATGGGTAGTTTTATTAAATTCAACTGCAGTGTTGTTCGTAATACATTAAGTAGGCCTACTGCACAAGACTAAGAAAAAATTGAGTGTACTTTTTTGACAGTTATCAATATTTATTATTTTTAAAATAATTGTAAAATAATTTCATGGCGGTATTATAAGGGGTGTTTTTAACTAACAATAAACATAATATTAAAAAAGTTTTTTTCATTTTAAAAACTTTAGTAAACAGTTTGGTTGATTGTTGTGTTTTGTACGTACAGTCTTAAAGTGGGGTTTTAAATTCATTTATGTATTGCACTACGGTAACAGTAATAGAGGTTTCAGAATTTTTTTTAATTTGCATGTTAGGAATGTCTAACATTTTATTAATGACGGGAGCAGGAATAACGTGAAGACAGTATTAAATTTGATTGGATGTTTCAACATATTTCCTTCGTTTTTGGGCGCACACTTCGCATATATTATAAACTACTTATGTTCCATAAGTATAACTATACATATTCTTATTTACATATATGTTCTTTAATTCTTGCACAGAATTATTAATTGCATTCTGAAGTTACAAAATATGTTAAACTGCAAAAGTGTGTTAGGAAAATTATATCCTCGCCTGGAAAATCATTACTTGAAACGCAAAGAAATGTATAGTTAGGTGTGTAACAATTGCAAATATAAAACCTTTTTCGACCAAATTTAAATATGAATTTCTTTTGACAGTGTAGCCAGCGTTTAGTTTAGGATGCGTCATTCCAAATTGAATTTTTGGGAAAAAAACTGCGACAGAAGAACAAGTTTTAAGTCACGCTGTCTCGCTTTTTTTTTATTTTTGGGAAAGATTCGCAACTCTGATAGGGAGAAGCAAACAACGCCCACTGCACTCATTTGCATTAGATTCGCATTTACAAACCGAGTCGCCGTGTCCCGTTACGCGCTTGCGGGAGGATGACGGGCGGGGAGGGGAATGGCCAGAACCGAAGCTTTCCACGCCCACAAACCGGCACACTAACGAAGCCATTCCTCCGGAGCCATTTAACCGGTCAAATACGGGGCGTTGCGCATTTTTGCTCCGTGGCCTGCCGCCCTTTAACGTCGGCGGATCGTTTGTTCCGTCTACGCGAGGCTTGATGAACGGCCGAACATTGACCCTTGTAGTGAAGGAGCGGCGCTGTATGACCCAGCAGTGATTTATATGTGTACCAGAAACCCTCGACTGAAAGGAAAATAATAAAACAAAGCAAATCAGAACGCGAAGCGACTTCATTGAATAAGCGGCGCCATTTATGCCTACATAAAAAACGCTGACTATAACAAGATCAAATAACTCAGTAGCATTGTGGCTAGAGCTCAACCCTAATTGTCGTCTTTGGAAATCGTGGCGGAAGATGCCATTGGTCGGTGTGTTTTCTCGTGGCTCTCCCGTTTGCCGGGCTCATTATTCCAACGCTGCTCCACACCAACATAAGGTGATCCCTCACCAGCGCTTAAGACCTTTATGTCAAGAGTTACCGGACGCTAGCCATTTTTTAAGTTCGAGGCACGAAAACGGGGAAGGCGATAATTCGAATATGAAACATCCGTCGAACACATCTTCGCCTCTCTGCGTGCAGGACTAAACTAGCGTGCAGTGTCTTCGTAGAAATCGTTTTTGAACGGTACTTCAAGCTCTTTGTGGTGAAAAATAAGTGGTAATGTCCAATGCAGGTTTCTATGATTTGGTTTTCCGATTACGGCTACAGCAACGCGAAGAAGTAAATTTTAGCACTTTTAAGGAGCTCGGAATTCATATTTTTAATCATCTGACGACATTTACGAACTCATAGGGACACGTTTGAAATATGTTTCCTTTTCGTAGATAAACGCGTTGGAGAAAATGTTAATAGTTACATAAGAAAAACTCTTTCCGTACCAAGCTACAGCATGGTTCACGTGCCAGGCCCACAGCTCTTATTAACTCTTAAGTGTTGGCCAAAATGTCTTCCCTGGACTCAATTATGTGACACAAATGGGTTCCGTCCACACTCCGCTATTATGAGCGCTCGTTGACTAGATGTCCATAGACAAAAATGCAGACTGTTGCTTACTCACAATTTTTCTCGTCGCCCTTAGCTGGGAACGCTAAACTTGTATTCTTCCTGTATGCTACATACCTAAATGTGAGCTTAAACAATGATCTATTTCATTTCCTTGAAATAATTACAAAATTATCAAGAGTGCCAAAACCAACACTTGAGTTTTTTTTATTAAAATGGTAAAACTAAGGGACAACCATTTTAGGTACATTTGATTTCCCATAGTGTGCGTTAAATCTGAAGTGGATTACTATTTCACATGTAGTTGTTCTTAAAACATGTTCGTAAACCAACGTAACGTGGCCAATACAACGCTTTTACTAAACTTAAACTGTTTTAGTGTCGTTGTGGTTAGCCCGTGATGACATAGCATCTTGAGGTAAAAGTGAAATTATGGAGAAGTTGAGTTAAGTCTGATAATTTTTCTTTTGCATTGCACAGTCAGGAAGTTAACACATCTCACTTGAGGTGAAGTTTTGCCTCAATAATTTATCTTCATGCATCAACTTGCGAATTAGCTAAAATGTGGATTATTTCCCATTTAAAATGCACAAAACCTACATGACGGCGATTAGATAATTTATATTAAGTGTTTCGCGTTGAAATAATACAAAATATAAAATTCGTAATACGTCGTGAATTTTGATTATAAAATGATATCGTTATAATTTTGTTTGAAAACAAAAGTACCATTAAAACACAACATCACATTCGTGTATAAAAGTACAACGAATGTAAATTATGTCTTATATATCAGCGCGGTCGTTCCTTTACATCTACTACAAGTACCTCTTCTATAATAATACCAATAAATGCAAAATAATAATATCATTCACTACCGTTTGGCATTCTAACCTTTATTCACGGCTGCCATGTTTAATTTGCAGATTGAGAAAATCTTAAGTAAGGTCTGAGGACTCAAGAGTTCCACGGTTATTCCTTAGAGATTTCACTCACTTATTATCAGTGCAAATGAAAAATTCTCCATTTTCCTCAGAGAGGCCTCGGATTATACTGAACGTAGCTGTGCAATCAGCTCTTAGAGTCAGATATTTATCGGGGAAAATGGTGACTGTTTTCTGATTTGTTGACATTAGTGTTTACATTTCCGAAGGTATTTTTACTTGTATGACCGCGCGAGAATGAGCAGACCTTCGATGCTTGTCGACTACAAAATATTTAACTATTTTTGCAAGCTTCGAACAGTACAGGATGCTGCAAAATTACGTGTCAATAATGTGGAAGAACAATTCTCAATTGTAGGGAAACAAAATCGGTTTCATGAACGTGTGTACGGAAACGCACTGTTTCTGCACTACATTTCGCAGTACATTACGTACAGTAGCCTAACTAACGCACGGCGTGAATCATCTTAATATGGAATGTCGTCCCAGCTCTTATTAACAGCTGTGTGCCTGACTAGACGTATTAAATTAGGCATTACGCATTGTGAAATGTAGCACTTCTCATCAACATGATCTAGTCAATGTGCTAAGTACTTTACGGCATATAAAAAGTAGTACAGAAAATTGTGCATAACATTTTTTGTTCCTATGGATGTGAGAATTCGGGACCCGAATAATAAAACAAAAATCTAATATTAAAGATTTAGAGAAAAAGGTGATATCTTTATCGTTCGCATTTACTTCTATCTGAAACATGTTGCTAAATGCAGTAAAATTATTGTAATTTGATTAGTAAGACGTTTTATATGGATACTGTTAAACAATTTACCCGGGAGAGATGAAAGGTAACAGAGTTTATTAAAATAGTAGATACAAGTAATAACAGTAATGCAGAAATAGAGGCGAGTATAAGGGTTAGGGTAAGGTGAGACAGGAGATAGGTAAGGGATAGCTTTCCTTCCCTAAACCAACAGGGGACTCACCGCTCGTACCGCCGTTGAAGGTAGAGCTCTAGTCAGAGGGTCACACGCAGACTCGAACCCAGAGTCCCTAGGTGCGGTTGCCGCCGGAGCAAAAGAATCCGCCCACTATCTTTTCCAACTCCCAGGGTAGCTAGCTCAATATCTATACCATCCTTCGCACCTCCACCCGGCCGTCAAAATTCTCCCATTTGATTGGCTCCCAGCTATGTCCAGGGGTGGAGCAATCCCTGCTGAATCCAGGAGTTTGCAGGGGTGCTGGGTAAGTGATAAGACCCACTTAACTCCTCAAGTCATAGAATTCCTGGGACACCTCTGTTACCGCAATCCGCCTCTTTTTGGTGACTTGTTGAGTATCCAACACCCACTGAACGCTTTTCTGCGACGCCACCGACGCCGCGGGATTGCAACCCCGTAGCAATATAAATACACAATTCCTTAACTTTTGGAGATAGCATGGTTGGAACCTCAGGTCCCCGATTGTTTCCCGAATAAATTTACATGCAATTTCGCCATATCTGTTATAATAAAATAAAGAACAGTAACAGTTTAGTGGTCTGAAAAATATTTCTTGTTCATCATTTCCTGATGGAGTTCCTCGGATAGTTCGCGTGCCTGTAGACGGAAACAGAAACTAGTTCTCGAAACGTCGCATCTGTTGACGTCAAAAGAAGCCTACTATATATCGTCAGGGTTATATTCGTTGTGTTTTTTTGTTCAAAACTCTTTCTGTCGCTGTGTTCATTTGTGAGCTCCTCGCGGTCTGTGTCCATTATTTCACAATTTTCATGAAACTCGCTTTGTTCTTGTATGGCTTGTCTTTCCTTTTTCGTTTCTTTGTTTTCAATCATGTAATGACTATGTTCCTATTTTGTAGTTACTTGTCTGTTTGTTGACGCCAGTTATTTTTGGCTTCCTGTTCTGTTTGTATTCTCGTCATAACTGTGAAATTTCTGCGACTCAGCAATATTTTCTAGCAATGGCGTACACATACAGCAAATCACTTCAGTATTTCAACACACCCACAAAGCTAAAACAATTCAATAATAACATTATCTGTGAAGTCTATCATGAAGGGACAGTGTACCCGCGTATTTTCACGGATCCCAACAATGAAAAGGGTCCCATGCGAAAGCAAGGAATTTACCTGAACAGCTACTACATTTATTAATTATTATTTTCACTTATTTATTTTTTAATTAACTAAGGACGACTGGTGGACAGCACCGTGGGTTTCGCTCTACTTAAACCACCCCACCCTCCCTTTTCCCCAACGGGCAAAACGAGATAGGGAAACTTAACAAGTTTTCACTCGCTGTCGCACACAATGATCACTCAGCCGGTCACGCCGTTAAATGCTCCGCTAACTCGATGATTAGCAGAGCGGCCTTTTCCTCTTTCCCCTCACCCAAGATCCTTCTACCCCACCTTTCCTTCTCCCAACACCCTTTCCAAGCTTTCACGGTTTTTCCACCTCCGCTGCCTACAGGACCCGTAATACGGTTACCGGCACGTTTGATCAGATTTGCAGTGCAATCGGAACGCCCAGAGTGTGTTTATGGACAGGGTAGGTAGGCCAAGAGCTATATAACGCTGGGCAGAAGAAGTAGAAAAATGGAGGTAGAGCATGAAAGCTGACCACCAAAATAACTGAGGAATATTGTTTTTTTTTATGTACATATAACTTAGCAATTATCTTTTGCGCTTGAGTGTTACGGAAACAAGTGTAAACTTTGCGCCCGTTTCAAAACTTGGAGACTGGACATTTATTGAACTTGAAGACGTGTGAAATCAACCGTCGAAAAAAAAGCCTGAATTTGAATGCGTGTACTTTAACGTAACCGCTCCTTCCAGCGGCGAAACAAGAAACGTTTTACAACTATACGTCTTGACAGTTTTTTTTTTTTGCGAAAAGAGAATTGTGTTGATTCCTTGCCCATGAGGTACGGTAAATGGGCCGTACGTCTCTTCGATAGCGAGGTAATTAGAGCCGGTGACCGACAACTTGGTAATATGACAGGAGTTTGGAGAAGAGGCGACATTTGCCTTTGTTAAGGAACCGTTCCAGCATTCGCCTGGTTCAAGATGGCCGGAGCCGGGGATCGAACCCGTATCCTCCAGAATGTGAGTCCAACGAGCCATCTTACTCGGTTTTCCCCCGTAAGTGATTTCATGTATACATTCTGACATTGTCAGCCAATAAGTTTATAAGAAAAACGGAATATGGCTTTTAAAATATGTAAGTTAACGTAAAACACAAGTTTTTTTCTTGTAACCGGTGCACAATACAGTCAAGCGGATTGGAGTAAAGCTTAAAAGAAAAAAGCGTTACGATAAAATTTACACTAACTTGCTAAAATATTGTAAATCAAATTAAATGTGGTTTACGGCACAAAAATTTAAAAAGTGCCCGATTTCCATTTTGTGCTTATAATTGAAACAAAAAACAAAACCGTCTGATTTCGGTAATATAGTTACATATTAAAAAACCAAAAACAACATAAAATATTAC
Organism: Medauroidea extradentata; assembly: GCA_003012365.1. NCBI lineage: Eukaryota > Metazoa > Arthropoda > Insecta > Phasmatodea > Phasmatidae > Medauroidea > Medauroidea extradentata. The sequence continues at coordinate 33,473 of PNEQ01007916.1, forward strand.
GTTCTGTGTACTGTTTAACTATAGAACTGATTTTAAGTTATAATTGCAGTGTATCTTACTATATATTCCGTTCCTAAATGGAATATTTTGACAAACCAAGTATAATCACTTACATTACAGGTAATAATAAAAAACATGTAAATACACTGTCGGTATTTACGAGTAGTTCTTTCCTGTCCTTTCCTGTATACTACACAATCCTCATAATCAAATTAATATCAACACACTATGAAATTTCATAAATTGCTTCTTGATGCTTACATGTTACTTCTCTTTAGTATTGAACTATGTCCCTATCTACAATTTCATTATATGTCTAGTAGTAAAATTGTAAATTACTACCGTCGAGTAATGAATTGTTAGACAACCAAACGTCTCTGATTTTGTACTCAGATACCTAATTATTTTAACTACTATTTTCTGCAGTGAAATCTGTTATTACTTTACAGAATCCTTAATTTCAAGTCAAAAGATGTTAACCTGATTTATGTTCTATAATCTGTGGGTTCGTTTCAGATTTTTGTGTGTGATAAACATGGCGGACGTTTCTTGTGATACTCTAATTTTCCGCATCATGTGAACATTGCCAGTGCTCTGGACATTGTCGAGGTTAAGTTGGTGGTTTCTTTAAAATAAAGGATTATGTTAAATTTTTCATTATATATATTAAATTGACAAAACAATGTCAGTTAAGATATAAAGAACATCTTAACCGTTGTTTCAATGTCAAATTTGTTATTTATCAGCACTTTTATTTACTAAATTATCACTAGTTACGGATTGTAGTGACACAACAGAAATTATGGATGACAAAAAGCACACCTAATGTTACAGAGTCTTTTTTAAGTAATGACGCACGTCAAGACTGACCTTGAATGTTAAATTTAATCATGAATATTACTAACAAGGAAGCAAGCATAAAACTAACATGCATACAAAACTGACTGGCTTAATTCCGTTTCTGTTAAGGGAAATAATCAGCTTTGTTGTGAATAGATTGGCACGAGAGGAATCTCCACAACTACACGCACTCTTATAAGCAGTTAATGTTGAGTGCAAAACCGAATATGGCCGAAAAAGGAAGTTATCTCCATATGCTCTGATTATCCCCTTACTAAATAGTCTGTTGTCAAACCAAGAAGACTGAGCTTCTCAATCTGTAGTAGAAATCACGTCAATTTTTTCTTCTGTAGTTTTGAAAAATCGCTGAAAATTATCATTTTTTATTTCAAATTCAAATTTTTTTTTCCAAAAATATAAAATAAAAATGAACTCGGTTTCCGTGCACATCTTCATGACCCCATGCCAGTGTTTTTCCTTTTTAATTGTTTCATTTTTCTAAGTCAGTTGATTTTCCTTTATTGTATAAAACCTATGAATACAAATTTGGACTTAAACATGGAATTATACAAAATAAACGAAAGCTTAAAATTTCTCATAACAGTAAACATATGGTCACAATGTTTGTCTGCAAAACAGAAAATATCTCCAACAAATATAAAAATTATAAAAAGTAATAAAATTGTTGATGAATTTTTCCCTTAGTGCTGACGAAATTCTCTGTACTGTACTGTAGTTCTTTAGCGTAGTATCATGGGTGGAACCAAAGTTGCGAAACATTTTTCATTAGTATGAAAATCCGTAACAATTTTTGTAAGTAAATTTGTGTGAAAAAGTTTTACAGATTTCTTATTGCATACCGGTTTCTAACCACCAATTATTTTAAGTGATGTTGTTATTTTTGATATATGTGCATTTCAATCTGTCTAAACACTAGGTATATCTCACCCACCAATTTATATAAATCTGACTAAGATTCTAAAAAAAACTTAGTTTACTGCGGTGGAGTTCAAACGGCTGCGGTGAAGGCGAATATAAATCCCATTTCATTTTCGACGCTGCCAGTAGTCGGTGGGTTGTCTCGATGTTTTCCACATACCCCTTTAATTTTACATTCTAGCCTCGTTACTTCCTTAGAGTCTATTTTCATGTCATTTTCTAGGAATGACAGGCATCTACGCGTCTAACGTAGGGAGCCTTACAGTCAATGTTTATCTTTACGTCGTTTTTACATAATATGATACTTGATACCTGTTAGATCTGTTTTACGGCTTTTCTTATAAATCAGGTAATATACACATTGTTTTACTTTTTTCACGCTGACAAGGCATAGTTTATTGTTTCATTCACTTTCTGGAATCCATATGGCATTGTTTCTGTCAATGTTGCGGCCTCTGTAGTCGCTCCCGTAAATAAAACAATTTTTCCTTGTCAGCTGTTTCCCGTCGCTAATTAATGAATATATTATGGTTCCAGCAATTACAAAAAATATTTTAAGTTTGTATCTATGCCTTTTCGTGACAAAAATTTCGATACATCGATTGTAACAGAAGTTATCGAGAAGAAACAGACAAATCCAATGTGGAAGGGATCAATACCCCTTAAGGTACTGTGTGTATGTGTGCATATAATATATGCGTTATAATTATGTAAGTGGCAAAATACTTTTTTATACTTTAATTTCCCACTAAACGGTTACTGTAAATTTTTTCTATAATCTTCAGAATTGAACATATTTACACAGTAAAGTAATTACGTTCTGTGGCTTACGACGTGCAGTTTCGTACAGCATTGGAACGTCTTTTTTTATGGACTACTAGCATTGTGTGTATAATGAATGCAGCCTTACCCCTCATACGCGTTATGTTTCAAATTTTGCAAACAAAATGTTTTCTCCCCGCATTTCGCAGCCCACGTACAATGGATCGTTAACGGTGTAATTGTTCCCTTTCTGCGAGGTTCTTCACCCTTGGTAGCGTTGGAACGCATTAAGCGTGGACGTTACAGAGGGTGAAGTCTGTTTTGTTTCCATTGTTTCCGAGCGTGATAAATACATGCACGCTCGCCATTGTATCCCTTCAAGCTCGTAAATATGTTAAAATAGTTTTATTTTCTGCCTTTCACATTTATCACTTCCGGAGATATACAACATTATTCAATGCACGATCATCTCCAAGAGGATGTCGCAAATAGTTATTTACTATATCGTGACTTATCAAGAAGGCACTTTGATTAAAATATGTGTTTTGTCTGTGGGATAATATTACTTCATGGCGAGTTTAAACACAGTTCTTTTAAACACTCGAAAAAATACCGAATTAAATTGAGAAATAAAACGCACTGGTTAAGTCTAGGTATAATTTGAATAAGGCAGAAGAAGTAAGATTAAGAATATCTATACCGCGTAAGGAAACTTGGTGAAAGTTTAGCGGTAAACTAGCACTCGTAAAGAATTAAGACAGAACAAAGGCCTAGTATGACCAAAAAATAAACCGTAGTATTCTGTGTAGTCTCGCCAACAAACGGCAACATCCAGCCCTTTATCCACGTTATGATTAATATCAAAAATATAAACAAAGTTATATTTAATTTTCTGGATGCAATGATTTGTCAATTCGTCAAATGTAAACCGTGTACTGGACAAGTATTTGATTTGTAAATAGAACAGTTTTGCCATTAACGTGTATATTTAGGACGGCCGTCTGGTGAAGGGTGTGTTTTTGAGTGCGTAAGGCAAACATCGATGATGCACAACGAGCTACACTGGCTGGCACATGCATTGTGATATCGCCTCTACGGCCAAAGTCGTAAATGAACACCCAGTGTTACCGCAGTAACGTTTTTGTTTGGGACTTTAATTTTATTTGACGCGTCACTGTAGCAAGGCATAATGCAATTAAAACCTCAGTTTCGAAGGAATACGGAATGCAATTATTGAGAAACGACAGTATAAAAATTTCGAGGACTTTAGAATCCAGCATCTAACGTGTGTGGGGTGTGTTAAAAAATACAAACATAAGTAGCCTGAGGAGTGTTTCGTTTACGTAGGTTAGCATTGTGGACGATTGTTTACTGGTCTCTGGAAAAATAAAATGCTCCGGACATGCTGAACGCTGTACGAGCCCCAGCCAGTCGTCCGTATTAGCATTTTTCGCAACAAACTTTTGTAAAAGCAATATTGTTACGGTGGATTTTGCAGGATTTAGATTTTTTTTTTAGGTTCTGGTTTTTTCTTCAGACAAGTTATAGAATCCGACGGTTTATGGCTTTTTGTCGAGTTTATCAGATTTGCTTTTTTGAAATTTCTTTTAACTTGTATAAATTGGATATTAGTTATGCTGTATGGTTGGGTTATTTGGCTAAATGATAATTTGGGATTGATAGTTTTTTTTGGTAAATGTTTAATTTCAGTCGTGTAGTTAAGCCCTTATGGCATGATGCCTTTATTCCCTTTTTGGGACAGTAAGTAACACAGCGTCTGGAC
>PNEQ01007917.1:0-25712 GCA_003012365.1 Medauroidea extradentata
AAGTGGCGAGTGTCGAAAGTGGCGAGTGTCGAAAGTGGCGAGTGTCGAAAGTGCCGAGTGTCGGAAGTGCCTAGCGTAAATATTAATTTCTAGAAATGCAAACTGTAAACAAATGAGTTTTTTTTACTAAATTCCGAATATTTCCCTTCGAAATTTAACATTAAATTGAAATGCAAACTAGGCGCGAACCACGGGTAAGTTAGTTCTTACTGGATATCTTTCAACGTCCGTATACATAGTAGGCCCTACAATTGATGAGTTAGCGAACTGTTTAATCAAACCACCATATTTATCGTATGCAGTACATTTTTCTTGTAATATTTTAACTATCCTATTGAGCTACATTGATTACAAATTACGTCAATAAATAATAGAATGGTAAAAGAAGGGTACATAGAGTAAGTTAACTGCATAAATATTTATTTCATGTGTCATAACATTGTAAATTTCTTGATTTGTAGAGCAGTATATAGCCCTATTACTCTTCAGAGGCATAACTCAAATTCCCGTGGAAGGGGCATAGGTAATAATTGCGTTCTTATTTTTACCTTTATAGAGGTGCAGTGATCACCATCTTGGATAGTATTAAGTTTTGGTTTAATAAATAAATTATATATTATATTACGACAATAACATGTAAAATTATGGTGTGTAGACAGCTAAGTTTAAGGTTTGCCCCTGCCTCCAAGTATTCACGGGGGGCAAGCAATGTACTCCTGCCCCCTCTTTTTTTCTTGTTATTGCTTCTCTGGTGTGAACAATTACAAAAATTAAACGTATGCCAAAAATATACAAGAACATATTATATTTTCGTACTTGGATGCTCTTAAGAATATGTGGTAGATAAACGAACGCTTAATACACCAAATGAAATCTACACGTTTTTGAAAGTCAATATCGAAAAACTACAAAACAAGAATCCTATATAATTATATTTGCCAATTTTACGAGCAAACATTTACCCAGAATGATGCATTTGTTAAGCATCATCTCTGTGTTGAGGGTTGTTCTTCAGAATTATGTTACTCGAAAAAAAATTACTAAGAAAGTTAGCATAAACTATTGTTGAGGGATGCTGTTTTGTTTAATTTTTGCAAATTGGCTTCGAGAAACCTACAAACTGGATGCTAAGAAAAAATTCAAGACTAGAAATAGTCGTGCAATATACAATTCTATGTAGGCGTTTCGCAAAACAAAGCTCCGCTCGTTCGCAAAAAAAAAAATGGTTTGATTTGGTCTTCGGTCTTAACTTCATAACAAAATTGGTAATATTTCGGTTGATGGAAAATCTGAAAAACTATGAGTGTTATTGCTACAAATAAAGTGTAAATTATGATTAGGGCCACGAACTAACCGCGAAAATATTGTTTCCCCAATTTGTTTCAGAGCCATACTTGCACATCTGCAACTCTGCTTCATGGTTATTAGCAGCGTGTCTTTGTGAAGTGACGTCACTCATTTGACTGCGCCAATCTCAGTTAGGTTACTGCAACACGACACGTCTGTTACTTACAGGTAAAACCCCAAGACACGTGATATTCAAAACTTTAAATTCCCGACTATGAATCATAACTGCAGATGTGAACTTACGGTACTGGAGCAAACCTGGGATAGATATTTTAAAATGTTTGTTGCAATGGGAGTTTACAATAAGAATGTATTTGTTTGTGAACATACCCCGTTGCTCACGTTTTGTTGACCAAACTTGTGTTAAATGACGACGTTCAAAAACAGGCAATACAGAAAAAGCAATCCTAGAGGAATTCCAAATATAGAATTCAGTCAAATTTCGACAACACCCGGCCACAAAAGATGGACATAAGGAAAACCAGTTTCCCAATATAAAAATGATGTAAGTAGACAAAATTCAGCGTATGACAAACAAATGACAGACGGCAACACGATACAAGTTCCATACAGCGAAAAAATGCAACGTTTCGGGAATTGCAGCCTGTTCCCGTCTTCAGGCTGATACACAGCTGATCAGAACACGAAGATGGGCTAATTGCTTTCGCGAAAAGTTAGTGGCCGTAATTAGCTACGATGTAGGCTATTTGTGATAGTACAATGCAGTGATTCTTCGATATGAAAATTATGTTGCTTTGAACTAAATTTTCAAACTCGCTTTAAAACTATCAGGCGTAGCCGTGAAGCGCGTAAAGTGTTGCGGATTGTTATTGGTATATTCGGGGTATCGATGCGAGCGTTGGCCAGTGAGGATGACTTTAATTACCACTAACCCCACTAACCCGAGTACATGATCTAAGAGGCAGAAGTCTGGACACTGCCTATGTTCTCCAGCAAGAGAAACCGACTCCCTTTTCGTCGCCGAGCGCTAGTAGTCATTTGGTGTAAGATTTGTCTTGTTTACATCTGGCGATGTTACAATTTTTGAAATTATTTATGTAAATTTAAATTAATGTGGTAAACTGATATATTATATATATATGTTTCGTGTCCATAAATGCATTGGCATGTGTGGAACTGTTTATATATGTCGTCTGAAAATATTTTATACTATTGTTTTAGTAAACACATTCGATCAAAATCTATTATTTCTTGGCCTTAAAAATTTTAGAATCGTTGCAATGTGTGTCTACATGTAAAATATTGAAAAACTAAATTTTATGGTTGGAAAAATAATGTGTTCCGATACAAAATTACATTAATTTTTTTTCCATATAACACACACCATTCCGAAAACAATTTCACATTTTAAGCTAAGCCAGGTGCAAAACCAGACAAATCTTCCACTAAATTACTACTAGCGCTCGACGACAAAAAGGGAGTCACATTTAATTCCTCAGTGTCAAGACCACTACCTTCATAGGGCGTGACCGAACACGACAGCGTCTGCATATTCATGGCTTGTCATCGCGTGTATATAATGGCCAGCCTCCCAGACACCCCGCCGATACATTTTCACTATGGGATTGTAAGCGGCGACCACATAATTTTATTGGTGGAAAGTCTGCAACTAAGTCCAGTGCAGTCGTAATTTGAGTTTAACATACACCCGGTTAGTACATTTTGAAGTACTGCAGCCTGAAAAAGCCGTTTTGGACTATGTTGGGGGCTTAGAAACAGCTTTTTTTTAATGAGCATGGTTCCTGAAGATTGAGTGATAGTCGCCATCTTGAATTTCCGTATTTATTTCCTAACTTTTCTTCTGGGTAAATTTTTGGAAACTTAACCCAACTACGGAATAGAATAGGTACATACTGATAGCATTTTAAACACCGTAAATATTTTTTTGGCGCCACTGTTGTTACAGATGGAATTACTGTTTGAATATTCGTATTACTTTCTTAACTGCAATTCTATCCGTAACAACAGTTACCGAAAATACAGATTTACAGTGTCTAAATTTCTAGTAATGCGTATTCTATTCCGTATTTGTGTTAAAGTTACAAAAATTTACCCAGAACAAAAGTTATAACAAAATTCAAGGTTGGGGACTATCACTCATAAGGAGGGGGGTGTAAGACAATTGTAATGTGTTTTCAGTTTTCGAGCCATGACATTTGTTCAAATTGTATTATCAAAACTTTCGTCAAAGCATAGGATATATTCTTGGTAAACTGCTTGACATAAATAATAACGGAATTTTTCATTGATTTGTCATGCAGAATCACTACAAGATAATTCCTGAAAGTTAACCTATAGTTCTCTTGCAATGATTCTGCGTGGCAAATCAATTAAAGATTCAATTATTATTTACGTGGAGCAGTTTACCAAGAATATAACCAATGCTTTGTTGAATAGAAAATTTTGATAATACAATTTGATTAAATGTTATGGTTTAAAATCTTAAAATACAATAAAATTGTCTGCGACACTTCTCCTTAATTAACAATACCATTCCGTCATTGCCCGAGTGTGTGTTCTTTGGGAATGTCCTCTCGAAGACGAGCCTCATCTTATGGCGCCTCTACACTATCGCCGAACGTGTCGACGAATGTTTTGGATAATCATTTGTGGACGAATGTACGCATCTACATATATTGGCCGAACGTATCAACGAATATGAAAATTGAAGTCCAAATGATTCACATGTAAAAATGTTAGTCAGTTCATTATTCCACTCAAGTCATTTTCGCTAATGTACAGAAGTTTAGATCACAGCTCGCTTGCTTCTCGTTCGACCGTAAACAAACAACTATGCTATGTTCGGCGAATGTTTGGCGGGACGCACTCGTGTTCGGGACGAGCGTCCTTTGATGTGTGCGCTAAAAACAGATTCCAGACGGATCGCCACTCGGCATTCGGCGCGAATATAAAATATTCGCCGCGCGAGCATGTACTATGACAGTCTGCACACTCGCATTCGGGTACATTCAGCGAATATTCGGCGATGTGTAGAGGCGGCGTTATACTGCTGCCGGGAGTCTTGCTCGGGGAAATACGAACAATGTTTGTAAGGAAACAGACAAAGGGACGAGGGATAAAAGCTGCATCCACGCCGACCCTGCCATCGCCTGGGGAACATGCCGAGTGTTATTAATTACCGTAGTTGTTCAGCTCATTAGCCGGGCCTCCAACGTCGCTGTGGCCATAAACCTGTCCGCTTATCTCACCTCGCATATTATTACCCGGGCCTCGATAACGCTAATAATAAATAAAAATCTATTACATACAATTTGGAGGAAGACCATTGGCCGACGATTACGACTTCCCCTGGGCTGGCCGTGTATGGGCGCCTGTGTGGTAGCTACAGGGTGTTCTGGAGTCTGCGTCCCTGGAGACCGTACCACGTATGTTCGCCTTTGTCTGTGCAGAGGTAGGTCAAGTAAGCACTTCTGAAGACAATCGTGTCTAAAATAATAACTTAAAAATTGTATTTATTGTGAGTTTAGACGTTAAGGGGTATGCCAAGGTACGAGGTCGAGGGAACGACTGGAATACTCGATCGTTAATAAAATCTGAACTACCCATTTTTGCCGAGTAGATATTTCATCAGCGGACGTTTATTTATCTAGCACTGTGCGGTAGTATGCTTTACTTTAGAGTGAAAAATTAAAAAGTTTTTAGAAAAAACTTGGAACCACAAAAATCTACAAAAACGGTAAAATGTAATTTTTAATAGTTTTTAATATGATAATATCTAGGCCTCTATAATAACCAAATTTCAAAAATACTCTCATTTGGATTTGAAAATAATTTTACTGTCCGGAAATGTCTGCGCCAGAGATTTACGGATGTTAAAAATCATTTTCAAATAAAAACGCGAGTATTTTTGATATTCGATTATTATTATTATTATTATTATTATTATTATTATTATTATTATTATTATAGAGGCCTCGACGTTATCATATTAAATATTGTGAAAATTACTGTGTTCAATTTTTGTAGATTTTGTGGTTTCAAACTCTTATTTTTCTAAAACAAACAGTTTTTAATTTTTTACTCGAAAGTAAAACATACTACCACATAGTGCTATATAAATAAACGTCCGCTGATAAATTCTCTACTCGGCAAAAAAAAAAAATCTCAAATTTTGATGGGTAGTTCAAATTTAATTGGCGATCGAGTATTCCAGTTGACCGCTCGACATCGATGTAACTTTCAATACCCCTTATTCGCTCGCATTGACGTATGTACAAATAAGCGGTTCAATTTATTATATGAACTCCTTGCAAGAATTGTTCGAAGATCACAAAAACGTAATAGATCTTCTGAAATGTTTGTAGCCTCAACATCTTCATTATTTTGAAACGGAAAATAACCGACAAAAATGAAATGATTTACTTATGACCGTGCTTGGTATATTAGTAGTTTCGATGATATTTTAAAAAATCTTAAATATGCTTCGAAAAATTTCGTTATGCTTTTGATATGTAGCGTATATATTTATTTATACCGTAATTTATTCGTAGCATTAAACATTACGTGTTTTTTTTAATTGTTTTACTTATAAATCACAATTTTTGTTGCAAAAGTAAGCCGAAGTAATTCAAAATATATTAGTTTTTTTTACGTGCGAACTATGGCATTCTTTGGCGTGCATTGTACGACTACACTGCATCTCGAATTTTTTTACATATCATCGTGTTAAAAACTATTTTGAGTTATTTGAACCAGTGAAAAAAAAAACTACCGATCATGCGACAGTATATTATAATATTTTACAATTCTATAAACGCTAATATAGTAGTCTTTAAATAACAAAATCCGAGGCATATACTTGGTGAATCAATGAGTTAATACGAAGTGGGTTAATTGTTCTTGGTGATGGACTATAAGAAAATAAGTTGTAAATGTCAGTTTAATTAATGTAGAGGGAGTAGGCCTAATACTACCCTGAAATTTTTCCTTAGAATTTCTTGTCTATAAACCTAAACAATTTGTACTAAGCAACGCCACTTAGAATATCGTGGAACTTTTTTTTAAATTTCATTTTAAATAAAGAAGTGCTAGTTGACGTTTCCAAACATTCCATGACAAGGATGTTTCTTGTTTTTACTATCTATAGATTCTTTCGAGGTTTGAATTTCGATTTACTATTATAAATACTTTTTTCCTTAAAGTGTTGTATGTAAACTAAACACGCTTGTTGTATAATGATTTTATATGTGAGGAAACTCCAACAAAATAGGTGACCGGTTGTAGAAATATTTCCTTAGTCGTTTTACAATATCTAGAACACGTTGGAAGAGTAAATTAGCTTTATAGCATGTATGATAAATCATTTTAAAGCCTCGAGTGTTTTTGTTCTTTACTTTTTTTTTAGTTAGTCAACTTTTCTCACGCTTTGGTGCTTTAAAATACAAAAACTCGCCCGCTTACTAGGCGCTGCAGAATAAATGCCGAAAGGTACGCTGACCTAAATGTTTTACGTTTCCAGTGACAGAGCGAGTGGTAAACATACGTTATTGAAATATATCTTGTTAGCAAATTGGTTTTTTTTTCTTTGATAGCACAGTTATGTGTGATACTGATTTACTGTGCCCGCCACGACTGTTCAGTTTTCTATCTACCCGCACTTGAAAAGTGTTGCATCGAGTTGAAATTATTAATTTCTTGTACAAACATCTTATCGTGCATTCGTTTGCACACCTACGAAAAAAAAACATACGCTCTTCAAACAATATTTCTATCACTTTAAAAATTATGATAACTTATTAGAAAAATATTTTCAACCCTCTCAAAATGGTCAAAAAATGGATTTTCCAGACTGTCGTCAAATCTGTAACCGGATTCGGAAAACACAATACAGGCAGTCCTATACTTTCATAAACAATGTGTTCTTGAAAAAAAAAAATATATGAAAGTTGAACAGTACGTTTGTATGTTATTGAAAAGGTTCTGTTCCAAAAAAAAAAAGTAAAAAATACTTCAATAAACAGAAATTATAATGAAAAGGCTGTTTCTTGTTACCAAGTCATATGTAGGCTTTTTTTCTTTCATAATTTTTTGGTGTATATGTAATAAATAATGATATGAAAACTGCTGTGAAGCATTAAAATGGAGGTACATAATCGAAAAGCATGTATAACTGAGTGGTTTCTTGCTGGAAAGTTGAGCTTTGATTTTTATTTTGCCAGTTAGTGTGTGAAAGTCTGAATCCATTGTACGAAAGTTGAATTATGATTAATAAGGACTGATACATGAATGTCTGAAGCATATGAAAGTCGAATGTGTGAAATTCGAGGATTGCTTGTACTAGAAATTGATGTTGGAATTTGAACCATAAGTTCCATAAATAGAATTGTATGGTCGCCGCTGTTCAGTCTCATAGGTACGGGAACAAGGGCCGATTGCATAGTCATATTGAGAAAAATCGCTGGCCTCTCTTGAGTGAATTGTGGGAAATTTTCATTGCAGAGACGAAAAGTGAGTGAAATCTAAGGAAAGACTGAGAGTTGCTTAAGATGTCCTCGACCTTCCTTAAGATTTTCTCAAGCAGAAAATCAATCATGGCGACCGTCAATAGAAGTTATAATGCCACATGGGGCCCTTGATGTGAATTCCAACAGCGGCGTGTGTGACGTCACTTTCGCGATGCACTTTTCAAGGGCTTGAAGAGTTGTGAGGGCTCTTAAGGCCTCTATACAATTGGTGGCTTTAACATTTGACTTTACGTTTCCGTTACTTTATGTATTTCATCAATACACAATACAAACGTAAAGTTTAAATAACGACTTTAGAAAACCTATTTGAGAATATGTTTTTTGAAATTGAAATATTGTGATGTAAATCATTATACACTTAACCATAAAAGCATATCACGTAAATATTAATATATGTCCAGTTACTTAAATATTTGCAATGTATGATAATATTATGCAGGACAAAAGCAACGTCTTCTATTGACAAATTTACAAATTCTCTTCAAATTCTATTTGCAAGATTTTCCGAATACATTTAGGACGTACCTGTTACATTTTTCGTGAAATCCAAGTGCTGAATAAAACGATGCTCAGAAATATATTTTTTTCATTACATCATAGCAGCTGTTCTTTGATAACGGCCATCTTGACTTTGACTTTAGGTTTTCAGTTTATCGGAGACGTTTACTCAAGGTTGCTTGACTTTACGTTTTGCGGTGCCATTGTGTACGACACCGTAATAAGCCATGTATCAAGAGCTATCGTAAAGTCAAATATTCGAGTCAAATGCTAAAGTTTACAATTATTGTGTAAGTAAATCCCTTAGTCCGTGCCTCTGTTGAGAGAGTGCTCTTTCGCATAACACCGAGAGAGAGAGAGAGAGAGAGAGAGAGAGAGAGAGCTAGCTCTTGTTTGCTCTCTGGTGCTCTCGCTTTCTCCAGCTGGGACGATGCCCTCTCGTATTTGTAAACAAACGATGCAAAGGTTTCAATTGCGTAAATTTTACTAACACAAGTTAAAAACATGTTAAATACATTTGTGGACGATTCAAATAATAATTTATAAACGTACCGGCGTTATATTCCAAGCGGGAATAGCTGTTTATAGGCGATGCTAAAAAATTTTATTTTCTGTATTTAAAGGCGTATTACGGACGAAAATGTTTACCGAATTTCTCACGATACGTAACTGTTCATTGGAAATAAATATTTATGTATTAATAATGACATATTTGCGATATATGTCGTACGTTTCTTCAGTAACGTCAAACCATAGCTGTAGTCAAGATGGTGTACGCCAGAGAGCACGAGAGAGCGAGAGCTAGTACACAACTTCATGCTCTCGCTCTTTCGTACTCTCGGCAACCAATCGTAACAGGCAGAGAGTGCTCTCTCTGGCGTAGTTACGAGAGCGAGAGCACGAAAGAGCACTCTTAGGGAGAATTGAGGCACGGCCTTATACGGCTAAATCGCACACAGCCCTAGTCTGTCCGTCAGCTACATGCAGCATGCAGGTGTCACCCTCTGCCTCACAGCTGCCACACTCTCGTCACACTCACGCGATCACTGCTGCCAACCTTGCGATTACTACCCGCGGCCGCGCTAGACGCAGTACTACTTAGCATTAGGGTTGGCTCACAATTAAAAAACACAAGCACAAGAACTGTGCACGACCAGAAGCCTTGTGCAGAAGTAATTCACAATTGAAGTCTTACGATAATTTGTAGCCAATGGTATATTTTGACGAATCTGAAACATTCGTTGCTGTATGGAACCACGGCCGTAGAAGAACAGGTCTGGACACTCGCCTGGAAACTTGACCCACTTGTTGTAAAAGTACAACATTCTCGGTAACTTGACAAACTACAGCCAAACAACAAGAGGGTCAAGCACAGTACATTGGTAGATAGGCGAGTGTCCAGACCTGTTCTTCTACGACCGGGTATGGAATACGACCGAAGGCTATCTAAACATATTTGAAGTGGACATATGTGCTCGGCGTGGGGAGCTGATTTAACATACAGTACACGTTGTTTCCAGTGAATGTGCACCGTCTCCTGTGCGCTGAGAACAACGGAACACACACGTACGTAGTATTGCCTATGTTCTAGGCTCTGTAACGGTACACCTAATACTTTACCGCGTTTTTAACGAAAGCTATAGGTCCTAAACAGTTGCTACAAGAGGACAATTTTTGTTACATAAGTCACATAGCTCAATAAACCTTAATCAGATGTTCTAATTTCATCTTGCTTCAAAACTATTACGTAAGTAGAGGGTGACCACCCCTGTTATCTTTACCAGAATTTCCTATGGATTAGAAGAGCTTAACAACATAAAGCTATGTTCAGAGTATTATCCTTCCAAGTTACTTATTTTCTCATATTTTGTGAAATTATCGTTTAAAAATTCGAACTTCAAAGGCTTATTTCATCGTAAATATTAATTTTAGACACAAAGTTTTCTGCACATTTTGTGCTTGTAATTTACTGAGGAATCACCTCCCGCGGTTTGTCAGTCGAATTCAGCCCCATCCTGTATATAATATGAAGTATTTAAATCGGTTTTCATACACGTCTTGGTATAGCCCGTGACACATTATTCTCCAGTGTAAATTATTTAATTTTTATTTGTCTAAGTCGGTTTGTTTTAGCATAAACCCGTTTTCTGCAAATTTTGGCTGTGATATGTCACTATACGAAAACTATGAAAACTAAAAAATATTCTATTACAGTAAAGCAACGAGCTATATAATAAACATAGAGGGGCGGAAACAGCAATCTCCATGGCTCTGAGGTGAAGCCCAATTGAACGTGGTATTTTGACTCTAGATACAATGGCGGACTCTTATTTCCGGTCGAGAGACGAGAGCGATTATGCTAATTTAAACTTTATTACAGTATAATATATTACAATAATTATTGGAATTTTTTCCTGTGTTTAGCGGGAATATAGTGGAGCTATAAAGTAACGAATTTTATGCGAACATAATGACGGATTTTCAACATAATGTTGGCCGCACTGCTGTTCGCCATGTTTTCTTGGGTCAAAACAGCCGTTCAATTGGGTTTCACTTTGGAAGCGTTTGCGCCCCTCTGTGTTAACTATATAGCTCGTTGCAGCAAAGACACAGCGTATGTCTATAAAAAAGACCATATCTCGTACAAATTTAAAATTTATTAAAACAATTAAAATTTTCGGTGAACTGCCTTTTTAATAATTTTACAGGAAACTGGGTGACTTTGAATCAACTTTTCAAGCTACGTGTAAGGACTATTAAAAATGTTCGTTCCTAGGGATTATACAGTTACATTGTTGGTAGACGTTCGTGCACGAGCTTGTCTGTGCTCCTGTGTCCCCCCGCCCCCCTTCCCTTACCGGCTCCAACCCCTCCTACTCCCCCCTAGTCTTTCTCTACGCGTCTCGCCACCTATAACTCAATGGCGAAACGAACGAAGGATAATTGCAGGGGGCGAACGGTCGCGGTAAATGATTCTAATAACGGTTATCCGGCCCCGACATTGTTTGTTTATGCCCGCCCACCCCTCTCAGCGCCTCGCCTGAGTTATGACGTCACACGCGCACGTCGCCGCGCAAGATGGACGCGCCCGAACTTCGCTGTGGTCTGCACTTAACACCAGATTGTTTATTTGTCTTACCAACCCTGATCGGAGATAATTATTTTCCCTCGTGTCTGGTTAAATGACAGACTTTCTGGCCAGCTTCAAGTGCGTATTGACGGCTTCGTGATTTATTCCCTTACGGGACGTAGAATTAACGCATATTCTGAGGTAAGTGTTGTTGCATGGTCGTCAACTGAGGGGGGGGGGGGAGTGTTGGCACTTGTCCCCCCCTTTTTTTTTCTCCTAGAAATTTCTTATAAATTATTTTTTGGTTTTGAAAGCTGATGATAAATGAGAATTAACCTATTAATATCAAACAATCTTTTGTATCACATTTCTTTAAGCGTAAAGAAGGAAATTACTACGGGTCTTTATTTTTTTTGGGGGGGGGAGGGTTTTTTTTTTCCACAAACCCTCACCCTCCTTATGGACTAAATCCTGGTTACATCGATGGTTCATTGTGCTGTAACCGAAACTGTAAATTAGTGCTTTATTCTTTACGAACTAAAGATCACGTATAGGTCGGTTCAAGATAAAGTGAGCACTGAAAGTGTAACCTTTGAAAAATATCACTAGCCATTACTGCATATAATACAACATTTAAAATAGTTACCTTACTGCTTGTATGGTTGGCAACGGATTAACCTAATGTAGTTACGTGTTTTTTTTTTTTTTTTTTTTTTTTTTCGCTCTTTAAATGGAATACTACTGAAATCGACATATTTGATTTTTATATAATTAATATTTATTTTAAAAATCAAACTATATAGGTTCCTACCGACAGCACAATTTATCTTACACGCGCAAACATCAAGTGACGTGTCCAGAGAGGTTAGATATTTCCCGTTGTTAGCCGTTACACGTGGAAAGATACCAGTTGGGTGAAAATAGAACTTTAGCAGGACTTTTCCGAGTGCTCACTTTAACCCGAGCCACGCATATCATAGTATTCGCCTCCCACCAAGGCGATCCGGGTCCGATTCCCGGCGAGGTCAGCCCCTGGATTTTCGCATGTGGGAATTGGGCCGGGCGATACCTCTTATTTGGCGGGTTTTCTCAGGTATCTTCCGTTTGCCTCTCCACTTCATTCCGGCGCTGCTCCATACTGACCTCGTGTCGCCACTCATCTGCGCTTAGAAGGCCGTTAAAGTGTCAAATTCTTAACTTTGAGTACGAATTATGTCAGTTTTGTAGACGCCACTATATAATCCATTTTTCTCCTACGGGAAATTTTTATTATGCGTAGTATTCGAATAACGGCATGTCAGATTCAAAATATGCATGATTACGGGCGTAGCCAACTAAGGAAAACAATTAGACTTACTGAAATTAAATAATTTACACTGAGATTAGATGCCGCGGCCAAAGGCCAAAAGTACTAAATACGTGACAGAACGTTTCTACGTATTTTTTTTTTAATGGCTGAAAATAAGATTTCTAATATCGAAAATTAGCGGCACATTAAAAATGAATAGGCGTTTTATTTCATTCAAATGTTTTTTTTTTTTTTTTTTTTAATAGCGGCGTGCTTCCTGATTACAACGGTATAGTCCGTTCACGATAAAGTGAGCACTGCATAATGTTTCATATCCGTCGGTTTTCAGCCACCTTGTCTATTTTCAATATGAAAACATACATGTTACCAAAAATCAGTGTAAACTTTTCAACACTCTCAAAAGTTAACATATATTGGACCAATAAAACATACTTTTAATTAATTACAAGTTCTGCTGAGTGCTTAGTTTATAGTGAACAGCCTATACCAAGTTTGGGGCTGTGCGAACCTGGATGTTAAGTGCTAACCCAAATTACTCGCTCACTTTTTGGGTGGTTGGTTGCATCGCTGTATTGGTCACTGTCTCTGCCGACTTACTTGAAGGTGCACTAAGAGACGGAGATAGGAGGGCAATTCTGTCTCACGTGAATGGCTGGGTCCCGGAGATAAAGCCAAAAACACTTTGGCATTACCCATTTTCTGCCCTCCCCCGGGGGAGAAATTTTCCCGTCGGCGCCTTTCCACCGGCTGCACTCCTATTGTGGCGTGTCGCCTGCCCCCCTCGGAGTATCTGCCAGGGGTACCTGGAGGGTAAACAAACACTAGAAGGTAGTAGGCTCTCATCTTCGACAAAAGCGCCGCTGTTAAGCAATCCAAACTATGGGGAGGAGGGCCAGCAAAAGAACCGGCGTAAGACGGGTAGAGGGCAGCGAAAAGAACGCTGTCCGTCCTTATTGTCCCCGCCACGTCGGCTAGAAGCTGCAAGACGAGACCTATATCCCAGCCAGCCACATACAATAACCTGAACACTGGCAGCATCATTTACTGCAGATAAACACGGTGTGGCTGGGTCCAGATCACCAGATCCCTGGGTCCCTCCTCCCCTCAAACTGCCATGCCTCTCGGACATGACCTGGACTCTTTCTGCGTGCGCTTTTGTGTTCTTCCGCAGCACGTGAAGATTATCACAGCAGTGAACCTATCGGCGGGGATCTACTCATAAATGTTCTGCTAGGGAGGCTGGGAGTTATGGGAGGCAGGAGGTGGGGGTGTTTATTTTCCCGTTGTGTAGCTGAAAGTCTAGCCTTACAACATTGACATTTGGAGTTTTAGTAAGATGTGGATCACTTGCCTCATGACTTAAGGAAACAATTTTGAATTATCCAAATAAAATTAATGAAGTATACCTATCGTCCATGAAACTCTCATAATTTAGCTTCGTAATCACATCAATTCCTTTTCTCTCTCACATGAAGCAAGCACTCGTTCAAAATCTGATAGCAAATTATTAATACAGTCGCATGAAACTATTTATTTTTAACCCCCGACACAAATAGAGGAATGTTACAAGTTTGACGTGTCTGTCTGTGGTATCGTAGCTCCTAAACGAATGGACTGATTTTGATTTACTTTTTTTTTGTTTGAAAGCTGACGTGATCAAGATGGTTCTTAGCTGTAATTTATGAAGATATGTTCAGGTGTTTGAATATCATCAGCTCTTTTCTAGTTGTTGAAGGGATGTGAGCAACTTCTACTGTTTTGATATGTTCGAAATGTATCCTGTGACTTCAATGATATTACAATAACATAGTCACCTGGACCTGATGCTGCAGCATCATTTGGAATTTGCAGGATTCCCAACTCCTCATCAATTAACAGTCTGTTTTTAATTTTTAGTTTAAGTTGTACTTGTTCTCAGCTGAAAGACTCTGGAGTGAGCTGAGTCAGGACATTCGTGGCGAGGACTACAGTGTAGTAAATAAATGTATCGATGTCTCCATCAACCAGTTCAGAAGGAAGACGTTGCAGTGTTTGCTGCTGCACGACCACGATCTACAAAGTTGACATCTTGAATGAATGATTGCATGAATGTACGTATGACTGAACTTAGCGTTAATTGTATCTTTATATCTTAGTTTTAAAGATTTAAATTGTATGAAGCTTTCATGTGCCTGTTGCTTAATGTCACGTGTGGTAGTTTTACATTGATTTCGAAAGTATATAGCCTATTATTTAAAGCGTCATAATTTCCGTACCTAATAATTTTTACATAGGAATGTCACAAATATATCATAGGCCTACTTTTAAATAATTTTTTGCTAGAATAAAACTTTTTTTTTTTATTTTTGTACTCAAAGCATTACTAAATTTGTAATTTAAATATCTCAAAAATCAAGAAAAACGAACGGTGCATTATTTTGCAAACGCCTACATAGAATTGTACGTCGTATGACTATCCTTAGTCTAGAATCTTTTCAAAGCATTCCGTTAAACATTAGAGTTTTTTGCACCAATGTGAAACAAGTACCTATCATGGTCTTATCATGATATTCTAGTCGGTTTATCCTATACACGAGCGCATCCACGGGAGTGGTATTTATGGCATGTACCTCCCACACACATACAAGGGGAAGTTTTATATTTTTATGTCGAATTAGGTGTGTACTAGTAGAATAGTGGAGTATCACGTGTGCAGAACATGTGTGTTGAGAGGTTATTGCAAGCAAATTGTGCTCACGTGTTTATGAACAGGTCTAGTGTAATGCATAAGAGCTTTGTCGAGCTCCGCCTGCCCGTAGTTCGCATTGTTTGTTATATGTTAGGTGTTGCCAGGCGCGTAGCTATGATTTGTGTAAGGGAGGGGTTTTGACCTGGGAATTTTTCGAACTAACACCGACCATCTCTTTAAAGCAGGTGGTTCTCCCCCGGGAAAATTGAGGATTTCAAGGTGCAAAATAGCGCTATCTTAGCAGTTTTTGTGACTAAACAGTGAATACACTACTGGCTTAAGTATACGTTTTTTAATGTGGAATTTTTCTCAATTCCACCCCTTTAAAGCTTCTTTCCACGAAAAATGTGTCTTTTTAGGCGCAAAATAGTGCTATTTTAACAGTTTTAGTAACAAAGAATATTGTATATGTTGTTAGTGAAAATATTTTAAATTTTTAAATATTAAATGTCATTAATTTGCCATTCCTATGGAATGGGAGTTCTGGGGTCCTCCCCGAGAAAATTTTGGATTTTAGAATGCAAAATAGGACTATTTTAAGCTGTTTTCGTAACTAAATATCGAAACTTCTACTAGTGAAAATATTATAGATATTTTAATATGAATGTTTTCTATTTTTGGGGGGCTGAAGGGGGGAGTTCTGACCCCCCACTAATTCCCCCTCCCCCCGGCTGCGCCCTGGGTGTTGCTCCCAGTCTAAGCCTAAATACTGGTTGCGTTTGTGATTGTGTACATGGAAACGGGGACAAATTTCTCGATGATTCTGTATGTTTGTCGTATATTGCGGAGCAGCTTGTTATTCTGAAGACGCGAGTCGATGTGACTGACAGTTGGTGTCGTATATTCGTGTCCTACCTCCTCCCCTACTTACTAACCACCTACTCCTCTCACACAATAGTTGTGATTCCTGTGACGTTGTGACGACACGGCTAGCATCGAGAATGTCGTGTACGACCACACAGCATTACACACGTCTCTATTGGTCGCGTGGACGGACTCTAGGCGCCATAGCTAACACTGCTGTAGTCACAGAATATAAAAGTGTGAAGCCTAGTACATACGGTCGTCTGTTCTGAACAAGGTGTATTATACCTTCTCTTGTTCAAGGCGACTTGTATGCAAGTAGCGTGCATCCAAGGTCTTTCATTCTAGGTCTTGAATTCTTGCTAGAATAGTTTAGAGAATGTTTTAATTTTCATGCACATTCTTGTGCAAGTCGTGTGTTTGTATGTTTTTATTTGGCACATTTACGTACGTTAATTCATCCTGATTTTGTTTATTTGATACTAGAATACAATCTTAAGTTTCGTATATTCACAACAAATGTTTTTCTATTCTGTACGTAACTGATGTCATTCCGTATCGTTGTTAATGATAAGGAAAACAAAAAATTAAAAAAAAAAAAACAAAAAAAACGGTACAACATAACTCTAGCGGAGAATGTAGACCTTTGAGTGATATGCTCCCGTACATCCGGTAGGTGCCTGAAACATAAAAAAAGACACATTTATATACATATGTGTGTGTGTATGTGTGTTCCCTACGGACTCCAAAACAGCTGGAGCTATTTTGATGCAATTTTCAGGCAATCTTCAGATTAGCCAAGAGGTTGATCCTGTGAAATTTGGTAGCGATCAGATCAACAGAATTTTTTGCCGATTTTTTGTAGTATTTTCCGTAAAACTTAATTAATAATTTATTAAGTAGGATCTTTACTTTGATGCATGTGGCATGTCAAAGTATAGACCTACATTGTTGGCTGTAGATAATTAGTGCAACCCGGGTCGAAAGTTGCTAGTAGTATATAAAATTGGTTTGTTTGCCGACCAACCAGAGGCCAGACTGTTTCCTTCCTGTGTGCTGGATGTTGTTAAATTACATGTCAATATTTTGAGAAACAGTCCTCATAGCTAAAAGGATGGAAAAATTTGATATGGACATAGGTCCGAAAACGCACAGTTTATGCACTACAGTTGGCAATACGTGATGTTTGGTTTATAGCTCGGGCTGAATTATGTATAGCTGTGGAACGTCATTACAACTGCCCTAGCATAAATTTAACCTTCGAATAATATCACTAACCGTTGCTGCACATAATTCAACATTAACTATAGTTTCCTTACTGCTTGTATTGTTGGTAGCAATATTATGCAATATAGTTCCATGTATTTTCCTATTTAATTACAGTAATGCTGTAACAAAATCATTAAAATCGATGTAATTGTATTTGATGTAAGTAATACATTTTTTTTGTCAAACTGTGTAGGTACCTACCGACTGTACTATTTATCTTACACACGTAAACATCTAGTGACGTGTCCAGAGAGGTTGAACGTTTCCCATCGTTAGTCGTTACGCGCGGATAGATACAAATTGGCTGAAAATAGAACTTTAGCAGGGCTTTTTTTTTAGTGCTAACTTCATCCGGAACCACGTGTAACCCATATTACAGTAGGAATAACTTTGAAAATTGGTAGAAAAGTGTGAATAGATACCGTCGGCGCGTCAGACTATTGCGAACTGTAGTGCAGATGTGCTTTTTCGGACTTCTTTTGTTCCTGTCGATGCGAGAATTGTTTCCCCAAAAATATTGAAATAGAAATTGACAACAGCCTGTGCAGCACAAGGCGTATTTTAGCGGCTGAATTGGTAGCGGATTCTGTGAACAGAGCATTTTAGCGCTCGTGTTTACAACAGTGTTTGCAAGCAAGCTGCAAACAGGTTGAGGGTGTTTGCACGTTTCTGGCAACCGAGGCAGGAGGACGGTTGTCAGGGTTTGTTCACAGGATGTTTACCTTCACCATTATTTCCTGATTATCTCGAATAAATATGAAATTAAACCAAACTCTGTTTAAGCTCAATATAGACGAGACTTAAATTATTTACAAATGCAATTACGCAATATTAAATTTTTATTTCATGCAGCTGAATAGTTCAATTTTCTTCTACAATTTATTATGTTGTTAATGTAATTAAAATGTCATCAGTCCATTTTCCAACATACATTCGTGAAGAAGTGTTTTTCTTTACACAGTCGTTTTATATTCTTGATAAAGCATTGACAACAACATAATTTCGTTAACTCCATGGTGATATCGTGCCGGTCGATGTCGCTGGTCTGCGGGTTTTCTCAGAGATCTCCCGTTTCCCCCGCCCTATCGTGCTACATTCTCACCTCATGTGACCCCTTACCAGCGCTGAAGACCTCGATGTTAAGCACTGACCATATATCTCTCACTCACTCCATGGTGGTAGCCATTTCTGTTCACAGAATTAATGCATTTTAGTGATCTCTTGTAAATGCAAACAGTTTCCGCAAACGCTTGCTAACAGCTTGTGAACAATTCAGCCGCTAAAATACGCCTAATGACAGTTCTTGTAAAGTGAATGCAGGAGAGGAGGGGGGATTAAAGAAAGAGGGGCAAGGAAAGAAAGGAGGGGAAGGGGCAGATGCACGGAGGACGGTGTAATCAGTTACCAAGCACTCGGAGACGCGGTAACTCGTCCATCATAGCGCGCTGCCCCGCCAACCACTGCAATTAACCGGCGCATTATTCGGGTGGTCCGAACCTTCACCGAGGTGCTCCATCACGGGGCAGCCAGGTGCGCCCCTTCCCTAGTCGGAGGGTTCGAGTCCCCGCGGGCCAACGTCCTCGCATCAACATTATTTCACAGCACATCTGATATCCTCCTCTGTACTTTGGTAAACTAGCAACAGTGTTTGTCTTTCTCGACGTCGAAAATTAATTACCTAAATGCACAATTTACGTGTATTCCTGCTATACTACCACAGTACTGAAAGCCTTGCCACAATCCAATAGTAATGCAGAATTATGGCGATGAGAAATATCCTAACAAAGTTCAGATAACCACCAGGCTTCAACCTCCGGCAACCACACCTTATTTTCCTATTTTGGATTTTGCCGTCTACTCAGATTCGCCTTCTGGCCACTAGGTTACCCAATTTCCGCCCACCATCTTACTCTTCGCCCAAAGAAATCCCTGTTGTGGCACAAATAAAACTCATAGCATAGGAAAGTGTCTGTGATACGAATTGTGACGTTCACAACTAATACTTGGCATGACTTTCGTACGTAGCGTATCTTCCTTATCGTGGTGTTAAGGGCTTTAAAGTGCGATAAAATCATAATGTTACATTTTAATGCAATAGTGTTGGTTTTGCAGACAATTCTTGTGAGTACAGACTCCTCACGAAACAATTACAGATCTCGTACTTTTTCTCATAACGGTGCGTCAAAGTCAGAATTTGCCTGTTACGTATGCAAATACTGAAAACTAACTGACTTATAGTCTTTGAAAGAACTGTGCAATCATGACTGGATTTAGTTTCTTGTACATTCTCCATTGTGGTATAGATGATGTCAAAGAAAACTTAAGATAACAGAAAAACATAAATAAGCAGAGTATGCTTTAGTCAATAGGATATGTACACAACATGAAATTCCATAACTAGAGTCGGGTACAATAAAACGAGGATAAACAGATGAGAAAATAAAAATAAAAATTTATATTGAAAATAAAAATGAAAACCCAAGACAGACAACCAAGTTTTGAGGTCTGCTTTGGCTAAGGGACAAACAGAAAAAATTTACTACCCAAAAAATATAAATAAAATACGACACTCCGATGAGGCGAAACAAACACAACATTAGGCTATATCAGACACGAACAGAAAAACAAGGGACACAACGATGAGACGAAACAAATACAGTATAGTTTTCCAGACAAACAGTAGAAAGTTGTTTCGGGAACAGAAATATATTCCCTTCAGCAGGCCCAGCACTGTCTGTCTGGAAAACTACTGTGTTTTGTTTCGTCTCATCGTTGTGTCCCTCGTTTTCCTGTTCGTGTCTGATATATACGTACTGTGTTTTCGATTATGGACGAGCCTGAAGCCGACTTGTTCCGCGAAACGTCGCGAATCGCCCTCCCGCGCATTTTGTGTCTTACTTTTGTGTACACTGTTAAAAATTTCCGTGAATTTACGGACAATCTTACTGAAACGTCTGTTTAATTAACGGAAACATTATTTTGTAACACAACTATACATAATTATGTGTCATTAATTAAACATATGTCAAACTGCGAGAAGAAACTAAATAAATAACCGAACGCATTAATGCGCCTGCATCCTAAAGAAGTCACATAAATATGTGAGTTTCCATAAGTGGAGCTATAGTTGCCTTCCGTAAATTAACGGACACTTCTGGAGAATTTTTTACCAGCACTTCTCCGTAAAACAAGAAAATAAATTTTAACAGTGCCACCTAATGTTAGTGACAGTTTTTAGCAACTGTTGTTTAGTACTCCTTAGTAACATACTATAAATTCCACTGGCATTCAGTACCACTTGAAATACTCTCATGTACACCGTTATAAATTTTAACGGAAATGTACCGTTAATAAACGGAAATAGTGTCCGTAAAAGTAAAATACGGAAATGTCTACAGTAAATATACACTACGGAATCATACGTAATATGTCCATAAGTCTGCTGCCGACACTTACACGGAAAAAGTCGAAAATGTATGGGTTAGAAAGCTGTAAATATCACGGATAGATTTTAATATTATCACCGGTAAATCTGCAAATCTGTATAAATGCAATTGTAGCATTATAGACATGAAAGTATGGCTCAGTTCCGTGTGATGAAACTGTTTTACGGAAACTTCTGTTGGATTAGGAAATAAGTTTCCGTAAATTCACGGAGGTATCTGAGGAAATTTTTACCGGAAATTCCGTAAATCTACGGAGAAAATTTTTTACAGTGTAGTTATCAAGAGCCATGCTACTCTGTAAATACTCTTATGTCTTAAAATTTAATATGCAACTAGTTGCATATTGATATTTGTCTCTCCTCATCAATCGTACCATAGGTTAGTAAGCTAAATGTTGATTAGTTTAGCGGTAGGCAGTTTCCCACCGTTACTTCCGCTGAATCTGGGAGGAGGTTGAAATCCGTTGTTGACATTACCGCTTCCCAGTTTACGTCGCATTAAAAGTAAGGTCGATGACAGTAACGTTTTGTATTTGCCACGGAACCTCGTACAATAAGGGTGGATTGCAGAGTCAAGTGAGGAAAATCTCGAGGTGAAGGTGTAACTAAGGAGAACTGGAGTAAAATCTAAGAGTTTTTCGTTTGGATTGCAGAGTCAGGGAACTGAGATATCGCAGTTGAGGTGCAGTGTTACCACAATATTCGCGAGAAAAATAATTTCCTTTCATGCATCGACTTGCGAATGTAGCTAAAATGTATATTATTTCCCATTTGTTATGCACAAAACTTACATGACAGTGATCTGTTAACTTATATTTAGTATTTCGCATACTACAAAGTTGAAAAAATGCAAAATAAAAATACTAAAAAAAATACGTCGCCGATTCTGTTTATAAAATGGCATCGTAACCACTTTGTTTATAAAATGGTATAGTAAACATTATGTTTGAGAGCAGAAGTTACAGTAAAAAATAACACGACATCGTTTTCATGTAAAAATGTACAACGAATATAAATCGTGTTGTAGATGCCAATGCCGTCTTTCATTTACACCATGGTTATGATCGTCCTGTAATATGTTACCTATAAATTTAAAAGAAGAATATTACTCGCCTCCACGGTCGTAGAATCCTCTATGGCTGTGCTCTCCTCCATGTGGCATTCTAACCTCAATTTACGGCCGCCATGATTGATTTGTAGCCTGAGAACATTTTAAGGAAGGTCTTAGGACACCTTAAGAAATTCTCAGTTCGTCCTTAGATTTCACTTTTTTTTCGTCTCTGCAATGAAAATTTCTCACATCTCACTCAGAGGCGCCTTATATTCTTCTCAATATGACTGTGGAATCGGCCCTAAAGCGCTCCCAGCCTTCACCTCATGCACTAAGCGAAAACTAATTAAGTACGACTACTGAAGACTAGATGTAGCATAAACATGATAGTGCAAGTAATAAATAATTATATGTAATATATCGTCTTACTTAGAAAAGATAACTTTTGTACTCGCAACAACTAAAATATGTTTTATGTTTAATATTCGTTACAAGGCGGTCTTACGAAGTTGGGCCTACATAACGGATATAATGTTGGGTATTCATACCCTTGTCACGTGACTGACTGAAACAAAGGAATAGACTTAGCTTGTGGAGTCTGTTCAGATTTTCTTTTATCACGTATATCCAAGGAAACGTGTCTAGCAGAGTAATAACAGTACTTCAGAAGGCCTCTTTAAGTTCAACGATTCTGATCGTTTATAACATGCTTTCTATTGAACTTAACTTACTGTTTCTGAGAGAGAATAATAGGTTGTGGTTCTTAATATTCTCTTATGCTTGTTTGTGAGAATTGTGTTTATTAAGAACTAAACAATTGTTCTTAACAGCATAGGAAATTATTTATTCAATGTCGTCTAGCTACCCGTAAAAAAAAAGTTTTCCTTGAGAGCACAGAAGCGATTTAAGTAAATTTATTTGCTTACACTGTTAGGGCCGATATACATCTGATACTCCGTAGTTGTCGGGTATGTAATATTACAATAGCGGGATTCTCATTGGCTCAGTCAAATACAACAGCTCCAAGTACAAGCGAATGTCAGTAATCCCAGGGAACAGTCAAGTTTTCCCGCGATAAACAATCATTAGAGACCTGATAAATTCGCGTTTTCTTTTAGGCGCAAGCTAGAGTTCTAGCAACTATACATCTGTATCACGTTCACAGTTGGCTTTTGACTAGCTCGACGCTTCCTGGAAGTAGCTGAGCCAATAACAGAATACAGGACCATATCACTGTGTCAGCGAGCAGCTAATAAACAGCTGCTGCCTACACGATTTCACAAATATTCATGGAAGCTAGCCTACGGGTCAGTGAACCCGCTAATTTTTCCGGTCTCTAACAATCATCTCTAATAATTAGAGAACTGAACTGTTCAAAGAAAAATCACGGATGCTCAGTCGAATCACACTTGAATTATCATTGGCCCAGTCAGATATGGACTCGCCAGTAACGAAAGAAAAACGTCACAAAGTAATACTTTGCAGACATTCCACTTTCCCCGTTATAAATCACCATCCGTTAAGACCCCTTTAATGCTGTCAAATTTTTGTCTCCAACTAAATTTTACAATGAAGTTGGAAGACGAATATTTGACGAAAAGTAATCGTCAATTTTTCCGCCAAATAAAGTTGGCAGTATGTTTGAAGACATGTCGCACTGGCAAATTTTGTTGGAACTCGTAACCTATATGTTTGGTTATGTTTTAGAATAAATGCAAAATTCTGGTACATACTTTTTCAATTTAAGAGCATTCGGTACGTAAATGATGAGAAATAAATTGGTTAGCAGGAAAACTTCACGAAAGAACAAGTATAATTATTTTGAATAATACTATTTTCATTTTTAGATTTATGCATTTTAATCACAAATGCACGGACTCAGTAGGTCTACATTTCAAATATTAGCGTGATATATTTTAAGTAAACAGTACTACTCGTCGATTAATTTAAATTACAATGGCTTGCTTTGTCTTTACCTAAAACTACAGTAATATTTTCGATCCAACTCATTATGGTGCCCGAATTTCAGTTTACAAATGTCGTGATTGTGATTGGCTGAGCCGTCCAACATCCAAGAAATTTTTGAACCCGTCCAATTCGCAAATAATGTATGAAAACGAAAGTCATCAAACTTCCTTTAACAAATATGGCCGTGACAATGAGGTTTTTGTGACATCACTACCATACAACATTATTTGACCAACTTTATTTGAAACGATTAGGAGGACAATTTTGACAGTGTGAACGGGCCTTTACTATTATTCGCACGTTCTATCATTCGGTTAAATTCTCCCTTCCCCCCTCTTCCTTCTTTCCCTCCCCCACAAGGGTCCGCGGTGGCCGAGGGGTCAGACCTCTCGCCTCCCACCAAGGCGATCCGGGTTCGATTCCCGGCGGGGTCTGTCCTCGGATTTTCTCATGTGGGAATCATCCCGGACGATGCCGCTGATCGGCGGGTTTTCTCGGGGATCTCCCGTTTCTCCCGACATTCATTCTGGTGCCGCTCCATATTGTTACAAGGTTTATCCTGGGAAGGGGAAGATAAATAAGCCAGGGATGGAAGGTAACAAGAGTTAATTAGAATAGAGAACAAGGAAATACAGCAATACAGAAATAGAGGCGAGTGGAAAGGTTAGGGTAAGGCGAGACAGGAGATAGGTAAAGGATCGCTCTCCTTCCCTAAACCAACAGGAACTCACCGCTAGTGCCGCCGTTGGAGCTAGTTGTCTAGCCATAGGTCGCATCCAGACTCGAACCCAGAGTCCCCAGGTGCGGTCGCCGCCCGAGCAGAAGACTCTCTCGTCGACTCTCTTCTCCAACTCCCACACCCGGTAGCTAGCTCGATGTCTATACCATTCTTCGCACCCATACCCGGCCGTCAAAATCCTCCCCTCTGATTGGCTCCCAGCTATGCCCAGAGGCGGAGCAATCCATGCTGAATCCAGGAGTTTGTAAGGTGTTGGGTAAGTGTTAAGACCCACTTAACTCCTCGAGTCATCGGATTCCTGGGATACCACTGTTGCCGCAATCCGCCTCTTTTTGGTGACTTGTTGATTACCCAGCACCTACTTACTGTCGTCCTGCGACGCCACTGACGCCGCGGGGTTGTGCAATCGTCTTCCTACTCTTCCGCGACGCCACCGACGCCGCGGGATTGCGACACCGTAACAATATGTCATCCCTCACCAGCGCTAAAGATCTAGATGTTAAGCACTAACCAAAATATCTTCACTCACACTCCCCCCTCTCTCTCTTCCACTGTTCTCACGTGAGCTTGTTTGGACAGTGTTATGAGACTGTATAGTTCGCCATTAATCGTAGGCTGCTTTCGGAACAGGTTTCGTCGCTTGCCTCAGTTCTATTTACATAATACGTGATACATTTCCCATTTCCGTTGACCCTGGTCCCGAAACCACAACCTTGGTCTACCTTTACGACACCGTGTTTATTATATAGTTCTGCCGACATAAATAACTAGTCTGCAATTTTTAACGCCGCAAATATTTAATTTGAATTTAAAATTAATTCCTTGTAAATATACAAACTGGGCAATATTTCTGTACCTGAATTCTCAAATAAATCATGTATTCCAAACATTTTCTTTCAAATTGAGAGAATTTAATAAATTGCGACTAATTAATTTTTGACGTGACGTCTTAAAATTCGATAGAGCCGGCTGCACGCA